>JAVJIF010020803.1:0-54396 GCA_038442645.1 Agave tequilana | reverse complement strand
GGACTATTTGTTCGGGCTCGACAGCAACTCGGACGAACCAGTCAAGCAAAAAACCAGCGTTTCGGTTTTTGCACCCCGGTTCGCCCACGTCGGCCGTATCGTCGCCACACTACTGGTCGGCCTCATCGGCACCGGGTCGAACGCTTGATGCGACGGTCGAGATCAAGCCGGACGAGGACCGGTACGTGCCCCCGACGGTCTGGCAGGACGTGCCTGAACCGACGACGGTTTACGACGTGCCTGGTTCGGTTCAGGCGGGGAGTAATTACAATTCTTCAGAACTGGGAGTTGCTATTTAATTTTTATTATACGCAAAACAAAGACATTTAAAATCTGAGCATAAATTTCTGCACTTGGACCATCATTCTGCTTCACCAGCACTGATGGGCTTGGTGACCAAACCTTGAGAAAGCACAGTGAATATTGCCCCTTCCCATTTTCTCATATTGTTGGGTCAGCTAAAAACAGGCCCAATAAAATCCAACCAAAATGGACTTAATTTTATAAAACTACCATGATTTTTTTTAATTTCAAAAAAACTACTATAATTTTTTAAAATAAGAAGTAACTCCCATGAACTTTGTCCTTTATGATAGTATTTTGAAATTTTGATAATTTTAGCAAAATTCATGGTAGTTTCTTATCCTTTTAATTTTTTTTTTAATTAGACGAAAATTCATGACACTATTCTGAAATTAAGCCAATTAAAATGTGTCAGACTGTCAACCAGCATCCTAACTCAGAAGCAAGTCTTGCTTTAAGCTTATGATGACGACCATTCATTATAAATCCAATGAGTCAATTTCTGTGTCATTTTGGCGACGAAAAATATTAGGCTGTTAATGGCAATGAAACAAATGCATTTTTGCGCACGCGAGATAAACAATTTGTCTATGGATTCATCAACCAATATTAATATCTTTGACAACTATTGTGTGATTGACAATTACAGTGAGAAATAAACATTCATTTAAGTAATAATGCATACAGTAGACCAAATTTTAAACAAAATTAGTCACAATATGTCAACGGAATTGACATGCTTTGATATCAATTGTTATTTCTGAAATCGATGTAGTAGAATTTGAAAATATGACAATACTTGCAAATATATATATAGATATATATATATATATATATATATATATATATATATATATATATATATATATGGGGTATCTGTACCTCAGCCTGCGGGCTGAGAGAGTTTCTCAGCCTGCGGGACGTGGCTGAATATAGGCCACACATCGGTCGCAGAGTGTGGGCGCCACAAAAAATCAAAAAATCCCGCCTAAACAATCGTGAATCAAAATGACAAAAATACCCCTTTTAAATGACGACTGCGACTTCTAGCATTCAAAGTAAAAAAATATTCACCTTTATATAATGCTTGTTACTAGTATATTATCTCATACCTAAAAACTATATTTTTACTCAATCATCCGTAGTTCCCCCACCGATCCTACTACGGATGCAATTTATGGTCGCAGTTAATCATTTATCAGTTCCCAATGCGACTTTGGTCGCAATAATTACTGTTTTGGAGTTCAAAGTAATTTAAAGTTATAGTGTATTAACTTTTAAACTGTTTTGGATAACTGAACAGTCACCTAGAAAGTATACAATTTTTGGGAAAAGATAGAAAATATATTTGAGAGATATTCACGTGGTCAAAGAGCTTAAACCTTTTGAAATTCCGGGATTAAAAGTATATAAAGGGTCATGAGCAAAGGATTAAAACATACTAAGTTATTTTTGCTCAAACTAGTTACTCTTAACTGTTCTGAAAATAAGTTCAAAAAATGTCTTCACCATCACCACCGTCTTCACCGGAAAGAAGCCAATACATTCAAACAATGTCTTCACCATCACCACCGTCTACCTTGGTCGCAGTTGGTGGTCTTTAATCTTAATCAACAACATCACTGCGACCTTGGTCGCAGTTGGTCTTTATAAATAATCAACAACAACACTGCGACCTTGGTCGCAGTTGCTGATCTTTACTCTTAATCAACAACATAACTGCGACCTTGGTCGCAGTTGGTGGTATTTATAAATAATCAACAACAACACTGCGACTTTGGTCGCAGTTGATGGCCGCAGTCTTAAAAAAAAAAATCTGCAACCTTGGTCACGGTTTTTGGTCGCAATGTCGACCCTGGTCGCAGTTGTTTCTGTTTGCACTGTAGTCTTATGTGACCTTGGTCGCAGTGTGGTCTCTGGTCCAAGTTGTTTTGTTTGCAATGCATGACTGCGACCAAAGGTCGTAGTTTATTAAAAAACAAATATGCTTTTTATTTATTTTCACGAATTTATCTCCAGGCATGTGAAAAATGATACAAAAACGATCTCTTATACAATAAGATTGAGTGTTACAATATAGCAGTAGAAAGAAAACTAAACATCAAAAAGAACCATTGTTGACTAAGAGCAGTGTTGTTATTGAGGTCTTTTTATTTATGTCCACGCATTTATCTCCAGGCATGTGAAAATGATACAAAACGCTCTCTTATACAATAAGATTGAGTGTTACAATATAGCAGTACAAAGAAGACTAAACATCAAAACAACCAAGAAGACTAAACATCAAAAGAGCCCTTGTTGAATAAGAGCAGTGGTGTTATTGACGTCCCCGTGTATTAAAAAACTGTGGACGTCGAGGACCATGACTTCTTCCCTTGTGGACGAATATCGATCAAGTTCACCGGCCAAAATATTCTCCCAAAGGCCCAGCGAACTTGAAAAAGGACAATCAAGCTCTGGGTCTTCTTCGTGCATAGGGTCATCTTCATCCATGGAGGCAGGCCCCTGTTAGAGACTCTGAAGAAGGCTGAAATTCTCAGAGCAATTGCTCTCAAATGAACACAGTCTAATTATGGGCTGTTAAAGGGAGAGGGTGAGCCCTATTTATGGGCAGCCCATAATAACAGCTTCGGGAAACAGCGAATGGTGCGGGTTCATCAACGTAGACTTGACGTTAAAAAGATCTCATAAAATCTTTATGACAGGTCGCGTCTCACGGAGTGAGTCCAAGTCGCATCAGACAACAGACAACTTTTCATTGGTCGCAGTTAATAATTATATTACTTCACCTTATAAATTTTTAAAATGAAAGGTTGCGACATTGGTTGCAGTTGCTGGACGCAGACTTAATAAATACACTGCGACCTTGGTCGCAGTTTCTGTACTTTAGTCTTAATCAACAACAACACTGCTACCTTGGTCGCAGTTTCTGACCGTAGTCTTAATAAAATAAACTGCGATCTTGATCGCAGTTGTTGCTGTTTAGTCTTAATAAAATACACAGCGACCTTGGTCGCAGTTGCTGGTCTTTACTCTTAATCAACAACATCACTGCGACCTTGGTCGCAGTTGGTGGTCTTTATAAATAATCAACAACAACACTGCGACTTTGGTCGCAGTTGATGGCCGCAGTCTTAAAAAAATAATCTCCAATCTTGGTCGCTATTGCTGGTTTTTAGTCTTAATCAACAACAACACTGCGACGATGTGACACGTCACCGCAACAGTTGCTTAGTCGCAGTCTTTGGTCGCAGTGTCGACCCTGGTCACAGTAGTTACTGTTTGCAATTATCTTATGCGACCTTGGTCGCAGTGTCATCTATGATCATAGTTGTTTTGTTTGCAATGCATGGTTGCGAAAAAAGTTCGTAGTTTAATAAAAAAAACAAATATGCTTTTTATTTATGTCCAGGCATTTATCTCCAGGCATGTGCAAATGATACAAAACGATCTCTTATACAATAAGATTGAGTGTTACAAATACAGCAGTACAAAAGAAGACTAAAACATCAAAAAAATCCCTTGTTGACTAAGAGAAATCTTCTTCTTGAGGTCTGGTGGCAGCAGAATCAATAAGATTGAGTGTTACAAAGAACACTAAACATCAAAGTATCCAATAAGACAAAACATCAGAAGAGCCAAGAAGAGCCCTTGTTGACTACTAAGAGCAATCTTCTCCTGGAGGTCTGGTGGCAGCAGAAACTTTCGTTTATGAACATCTCTTCACCAGAAGGTTATCCAGTGAGCATGGAGTTTCCTCGATGTCACTTCTGGGGTAAGAGAGGAGGTTTTGAGACCTCACAGGGAATGCTACCCACCACTATATCCACCACATCCCCCGCCGCCATACCCACTCTGACCATCCGTCACCAGCAAGCTTGACTGGTGCGTCAAGTGAGAACAGATCTCGGTGAGGATTAAGTCCTCGTCAGGGATCATGACTTCTTCCCTTGTGAACGACGAGGACCATGACTTCTTCCCTTGTGGACGATGAGGTCTATGACTTCTTCCCTTGTGGACGAACATCGATCAAGTTCGTCAATAGGGTCATCTTCATCCATGGAGGCAGGCCCCTGTTAGAGACTCTGAAGAAGACGGAAATTCTCAGAGCAATTGCTCTCGAAAGAAAACAGTCTAATTATGGGCTGTTAAAGGGAGAGTGTGAGCCCTATTTATAGGCAGCCCATAATAACCATAATTAATGGTTCATTAATCAGAATCGTCGGCATTAATGGTCTCCAACCGCCAGCGCCGGTTTGAAAATAAAAGACATTAACGCCTAAACCCAATGAAGAACCGACACGTAGACAAACCGCTTCGGGAAACAACGAATGACGCGTAGACCAAAGTCGCAGTCCACGTAATGCAACCCTAGATTGCAGTTGCTGGCCATCTTTATCAATAACAACACTGCGACCTTGGTCGCATTTAACCATGTACACTGCGACAAAAAGACTTTGGCTAAGGTCGTAGTTTAAATGTACAATGCGAGCAAAGACTCTGACTACATTATATTCAAAAAAAATAATTACTTAACGTACTGCGATCAAAGTCGCAGTCCATGTAATGCAACCCTAGATTGCAGTTGCCGGCCATCTTTATCAATAACAACACTGCGACCTTGGTCGCATTTCACCATGTACACTGCGATGAAAGACTTTGACTAAGGTCGCAGTTTAAATGTACAATGCGACCAAGACTCTGACTACATTATATACAAAAAAATTAAACTATAAAGTAGAATTTTATCGCAGGCTGAAAACAATGATCTGAAAAGATTTTATATTTTCAAAAAAAATTTATCCCAGGCTGAAAAGGAGAAACTACATCTTTCAAAAAAGAGGTAAAGAAATAAGGCGAAAAGTAATTTATATTCTATAAAGAGCGGCAAAATAAAAGGGGGAAAAATAATAATAAACAATAAGGAAAAGTTATCATAAGGGGTATTTGGTAATTTAACTTCTACCTAAAAGCAGACCGCAAGTCAGTGAGGTGACAAATCGAGCCACGTCACCGCAGGCTGAGAGAATACTCTCAGCCTGCGGGCTGATATACATTTTTTCTATATATATATATATATATATATATATATATATATATATATATATATATATATATATATATATATATATTGTAAAGTAAACTAGTAATACCAAAATAAAAGAGTAATAATAATAATAAGAGTATTTAACAAGATTCGGCCCAAACTTAATGTACGCTCACAGAGAGGGAATTTGAAAGAATTTTATTAATAAATTTGACACAAAAGATCTAATCTTTTCATTAATTCCCACAAGAGTAATCACCTTTTTCTTTAATCTCAAAAAATTATAAGAATTACATTCTCTGTATACACGGTCACCTTCTTCTTTCTTTAACTTGACTTCTATGATCTTCTTCAAGATATAGTATATTAGGTTACAATATATATTTATAGAGTTTTACAATACAAACTCTATTCTAATTCTGAGATGATCTTGACCATAAGATGCTTGAAAAAATTGATCAATCATTGTACAAGTTGATCACCTTGATTTAGAAGAAATTTAAACCATTTAAACTTTAGAAACAAACATTCCTTAAATAGAAACTGAATCTTATAGAATTTCATCAGAAAAAGGAACTTATATTTAAACCATTCAACTTTTCACACCACATCCAATTTAAGAGTAAAGAGTTTCTACTCTTTTTGGTCTATTTTTAACTATTGAATTAAGCTAACTTTCGACTTGAATATCTTATTCATTCGAAAATGGAATCAAACATATGAATATATCATGTTCATCCTCACTTGTAGGAGAACACACTTCAATCAATATCCTTGTGTTTCTGGCAACATAACACCTTTGAATTCTGCTTAAAATTTCACTTAAAATTTCTCACTTCCAACAGTAAATATATATGTATGTATGATTCTATGAACACGCACTCACGCGCATATATGTGTGTAATATTTCTCTCTCTTACTCGTTATAGATCTTTTAATTTCTTTATCTAACTCCTGCATTTTCATATTCTTCTTCAGATTCTGAATTTGAAAAACCACGGTTTCAACTACCAAAAAACGTAGCTAAAAAATAATATACATATAAATTCGCCAGTAAATTTTAAGAAACTACTGTGAGCTTTTGGTGTTATATTAGAAAATTATCATAATTTTCTTTTCTTCTAGAAACCACCATGAACTTAATCATTGGCAAATAACACCCACTTGCTGGTAACTGAAAGATAATTTTACCCTTTTTATTTAAAAAGACTCCTAATTTGTTATAGATTAATTACAAATGAAATAGTTTTGTCCGTGAGTTTGAGCTTCATGGCTATAGGACTTGAATCCAAGGCAATGGAGCTCGGACTTGGAATTGGATTCGAGCTCCGTGGCCATGACAGGCCTTTTCTTTTAGGAAAAGAAAGAAAAAATAATAGGAAAATTGTTGGATGTGTTCTAAATTTGGAGGAAAACTTGACTTTATTTGATTTTGAGTTCAGTCTGAATAGGAGATGGGAAGTTGTGTGGTATGTATACTAACTCCTCTCATTCTTATTGTTATGAGTGTTGAGTGATGGCCACATTCTTACACACGCTCACACACATCAAACCGGGCCAGTTCAGGTGGCGTGCGGACACAAATACAGTTCGATTCAGGGGATTCTTGGACATTCTATATTTTTTTATTTTTATTTAAATTTTATTTAAAAATTCTGTTGAGTTTTTCGAGTAGAGTTGAACCCGTTCAAAGAGAATCAGATCTGCACGTTGTAACTGTTGGTTTCTGGAATCAATCTGACAACTAATCAATATC
Source organism: Agave tequilana (assembly GCA_038442645.1). Lineage (NCBI taxonomy): Eukaryota > Viridiplantae > Streptophyta > Magnoliopsida > Asparagales > Asparagaceae > Agave > Agave tequilana. The sequence continues at coordinate 47,290 of JAVJIF010020803.1, read as the reverse complement.
ACTGAAATATCAACAATCTAATTGGCCAAGTCGGCAAATATCAGGTGGGAGGTTTTCCGTTCAATAGAACGTTCCTTAATTTATGAACCACCTTTCAATTTTCTTCCTTGGTTAAACACCAATTAGACTGATATAAATCAGTCTCAATATACTGAATATCAGTATATCCCCTGTATAAAGAAATTAATTCACTTATACAGTACTTAGAGTGAGGTACGCTTAAAGCGAATCTCTTTAAGACAATTACGTCCCTCGCACTGGTGCTAACGGGTTACTGGACGCTGGTCTCCCAAGATACAACACTCCTTCACGGTATTTGGATAGCACTACCAAATCACCGTACGGTCGAACCGTAGTTAATCAGTACCTTCACAGGATTGTTGAAGCAGCGACACAAACACTGGCGGACCCACGTGGGGGCCAGTGGAAGCGGTCGCCCCCACTAGAGTCGGTTAAGCTAAACAAAAAACCCCCGATCTCCAAAAAAAAAAAAAAAAAACCTTCTAGTTTCGGTCTCTCTCTCTCAAGACCTCTCATCTCCCTCAGTGACATCTTTCTCTCTCAAAAAACCCCCGATCTCCAAAAAAAAAAAAAGAAACCTTCTAGTTTCGGTCTCTCTCTCAAGACCTCTCATCTCGCTCAGTGACATCTTTCTCTCTTTCTTTCACGATCTCAAGCTCGCCTCTTTCGACGTCTAGCAAAACCTCAACAGCATCTTCTCAACGGAACTCGTGATGCAGACCGCCGGCAAGCGGTAGAAGAAGTGCAAGCAGGTAATTTCTCGATCTGAATTTTGAATTTCAGTAACTTGATTTCTTAATCTGAGTTAGAGTTTCCACTTGTAAGTCTTGGTTGATTCTTGATCTGATAAGGTATACAAAAGAATTGGTTGGTTCAATTGATCATTTTAAGAAAGATTGGATTTTGGAAATTTTTTTATCAGAATTAGGGTTCTTGATTTGTTGATCGTCCTCTGGAATTAGGGTTTTGAGATTAGGGATTTCTTTGTATAATTGTTGAAAATTTTGAAGTTTAATTAAAATTAGAAGAGGAACCTCATTTGGTATATTTGCTCATGAAGCTGGCATTACTCTTACCCGTTGCAACTGCAACCGTCGAAGGAGCGTTCTCTGCAATGAAGTTTATCAAGAATTCACTGTGTAATAGAATGGGTGATGAGTTGATGAATGATTGCTTGGTGACATATATTGAAAAAGACATATTTGACAGCATTGACAATGAATCAATCATTCAACGATTTCAGAATATGGCTCCTCGAAGGGGAGCATTGTAATTTAGAGTGAGATATGTTGTCTTGAAGGGAGCCCCTCTATTTTTTTTGTAATATCAAAACTTAGAATATGTTGTTAGATTTTTATAAATTTTCAATTTTAGTTCAAAATATTTTCGCCCCCACTTAGTGAAAATTCTGCGTACGCCACTGGGCACAAAGACAAATTTCGGGAGAATATTTGCCTTTACTTTGGAGGAGCATCCACTGTAGAGGAAGAAGGAAGGTTGAAGAATATTCTTCTTTGGAAGTCCCAGATTCAGACAACAATTCTATTAAAGAATCTGTTGAATTTTCTGAGCCTTCTTTCAGAACGAATTTTGCAGAATCTCTTTTGGAAGCCGCTTCGGAAACCGAGTTACTGATTTCCCACTTCCGTTTTAGAAATCACTTCAAGACTCTGAGAGAAAGAGAGAGAGAATCTCCTTTAGAAAGTCTTGCTGTTGTTGTTCTTGGTGTTGTGTTTAATTGAGAATTCGGAGCGCTATTTATAGCGCTCCAGGAGGGGCCAACGGGTCCGAACCCAACGAAAAGTTACAACGGTTCGGTCTGAACCGTTACAATGGTTCGACCTAACAATCGCAACTGTTGGCTGTCCAACTGACGCGGAGCGGATCCGTTGGCGGGGCGGTTCGGATCCGGATAGCGGAGCGGGTCGGTTCGGATAGCGCAGCAGGTATGCTCGCAACCCATACCTGTGAGACCTGATTCAAAAAGAATTAGGCCGGGTAGGGAACCTGAACCCAGACCCAGACCCGAGCACGGCCGGCCGCCGCCGGCGCGCGCGGCGCGCGCATGAGCGGGCATGGTTTCCTCCCAATCGCGCGCGAAAACTCTAAGTACCCAAAGGGCACACCCTTTGTTCTCAATTTTCTCTATTTAAACACTACGAACTTCTATCCCATGGCCAATGTGGGACTAAATGCTTTTAGCTACCTTTAGTCCCATTTTGGTTTTGAATTAAGTAATCTTTAGATTTGAACATCTCATTCATTTGAAGTCGGAATTGAACATGTGAATATACCATGTTCATCCCCAATGGAAGGAGAACACACTCCAACCATCATCCAATTGATTCGATCAACGGATCTCGCCGTAATTCAATTTAAAGATTCACATATATATTCTTCATATTCCAACAGTAACCACTCGTACGATCACATATTCTCTCGGGCTATTACAAATCGAAAAATCGGCAGAGGGCTATAAATATCATATCTCTGAACACATCTTTTACATGAAAAAGAAAATTTGTCTGCCATTTTTCTCCCTCGAATTTCTTACATATATTTTGCTGAAAACTATGTCCTTGCGCTCGGATTTTGGTGTTTTCTAAACACTGTTATTTTCACTTACGGTCAACGAATCTTCGTCTGAGCAGAGGTCTGACTCATTGTCCTGAGTTGGGTGCTGGTTTACTACCGGGAGAGTTTTTATCGCTAGAAGAGGAGGTCATTTCTAAATCCGGACGAGAGACCAGCCATCTTTTTTCTAAGACAGTGCGTCTGCACGACTACGTCACCCCAGGCCAGCCTTTTATTTTCTTTTAATTTTGTATTTCAGTTGCATGCTTAGGACATGTAGTTTATTAGATTTAAAAGATTTATATTTGTTACATGTTTTAATTAAATTAATTTTCCTCGAGAAATCACAATCCTTGTATAGATATTTGTATCGCATCTATATGCAGATATATGCATTCATATCCGCATTCAAATGCGAATATCTGTATACAAAATAAATATTCATTTATATGCGGATATCTATATTTATTTTCGCGTTTAAAAACGTATTCATATCCGTATCTGTATCTATAACTTTCTCACAATCTATATCTGAATCCATACCCATATTTGCAAGATGCGGATTTTACGTATTCCGAACCCACAATTTTTGTTGACGCAGACACGGCTACCCGAGGAATATCCGCATCTATTTGTACCCCCATCTGCAACACGTGAACACATAATTTAATTTGAGGGATTAATAAAGACAAACGGCCGCCCAAAAAAATAGGAAAAAAATTAGCATTAATTCCCCCATCATTTCCCCATCAGTCCTGTTAATTCTAAAATCATTTAAAAACTGAATTTTTGTGATCATCCATCTAAAAATTTAGTGTTTAAAGGTTGATTTGTTGATGAACCTGAGGCTGAAACAAATATCACCAAAAATTACAACTAAACAGTAGAAACGAAACAAATTTTTTAAAAAAAATTACATAAAAACTTTTGAGGTGCGGGGAATTTTAATAACGGTATGTAGAAAGTCAGCTTCAGTCTGAGTCATTTCCACGTTTGCGTCGTTAGCACGTGCGAGGCACATGACGTTGTGGGCCCATGTACAGTGTATATTCCCTCGTACCACGTAGGCAGCGTGATATTTTATGGTGTAGGTGGGTCCCACTCGTCGCATCAGCCCAGCCGTCCACTACCAGCTTCTGTCGCTTCCATATATCCCACAAATATCAATATTTGATTCTTAATTTCTACACGAAAAAATAAAAAAAAAAAACAGAGAGGCCGAAAGCCAAGCAAAAGAAACTAGACCCTTATCTCATCTCATCTCTCAATTCCCAATAAAAACTTCACCTCTCTCTCTCTCTCTCTCTCTGTGGAAACAGCTGAAGCAATTAACCAACCCATTTCAAGTAAGTTCAATCAAATTAGCTTCATTTCTGTTGGTTTATTTAAATTCATATTTTGCTTGTCTTTTATCAATTTTATCACCACAGTTTTTTTTTTTCCTTCATATTTTCTTGATAGTATATAACTGGCTGAATAATTGGGTTAGGATTTTTATATATGCAGGTGTTATTGTTCTTTTATTTTATGTGCAATTAAATGTGATTGTGTACAGTCCTCTGCTTGGAACCCATCCTTTAATGGCGGCACAAATAGCTTTACCAATTAGTGTATTTGTTCATAATATTTACAGCTAAATTAACCAAAAAAGGAGAGAAAAAAAAAGAGAAATGGGTCTCTATATGGGTTTGGACTCACTAATAATTCAGAGATTTCCATATTTATTTTATAACATGAACAATTAGATTAATCTTGATCATATGATTGTTGAGTAGGAGCAATTGCCAACCATTTTCTTTTGTAATTAAGAAATAAAATTTGAAAAATGCTTGAGATGAGATGCTCATTGCATTGTTGAACTCACATCCCTGCTTATTTGTCTGTTTCACAAGTGGATGTGTTTTGTATTGTTCTTCTAAAGAAAGTGGTTGTACAACAAAATTAATCTTTGATCAGCTCCCTTGTTTTTTTTCTTGAATGATTAAATACGATCTTATTTTTCTCTTTATTTAATAATCTTTGATCAGTTCCCTTGTTTTTTTTTTGTTTATTCCCCCTTCTTGTAAGATATTATATAAACCAACAAGTGGTCTTATAGGGCTACCAATCTCCATCAAGACTCCACAAAAAGAGCACCATACTCTTAAGATAACCCCAATCATTCTATAAACTTTATGAGAGAATCATTGTACAAATTTTGATCAAAGTGCGACTTATTTTCCCACGTCTCAAACCTAATATATTCATCAAAATAATATCGTGTTTTGTCTTTTGCTTCAAGTGGTTCACTTTGCTTCAACAAAATTGAAATTAAAATTTCTATTTTTAAGTATAAATAACTTCTAGTAGGATTCAATATATTATATATGTGAAGGAAAAAAACGTTTTTATCTCAAATTTCTTGTTACGTATTTCAAATTTAGTTCCAGTCCAGTGTTTCTAATTTCTAACTTTCTAATAAAAGTAATAACAATTTAAATGTAATTTACCCTTTTAATTTTAAATTTCTGCATAACTTCTCTAGGCTCAGCGCCGGCGGCGGCGCCATGACCTCTCACCACCACTCCTCCGACCATGACCCCGCCGACAAGGTCGACCACCCCCCTCCGCCTCCCGCCAGGTGGCAGCAAGACGACACCGCCTCCTCCGGTCCCCGCGTCCGCCTGATGTGCAGCTTCGGCGGCCGCATCCTCCACCGCCCTAACGACATCCAGCTCCGCTACGTCGGCGGCGAAACCCGCATCGTCGCCGTCCCCCGCTCCTCCTCTTTTTCCGACCTCCTCTCCAAGCTCTCCAAGCTGACCCCGTCCGCCGCCGACATCACCATCAAGTACCAGCTCCCCAACGAGGACCTCGACGCCCTCATCTCCGTCACCTCCGACGACGACGTCGACAACATGATGGAGGAGTACGAGCGCCTGCTCCCCCACTCGCGGACCCCACCGCGCCTCCGCCTCTTCCTCTTCCCCACCTCCAACGACATCGACGGCACCGGCGCCGGCGGCGGGTTCGGGTCGGTTCTCAGCGGCGCTGGCTCGTCCAAACACGAGCGCTGGTTCCTCGACGCCCTCAACAGCGGCCTGCCGCTCGAGCGCGGCCGTTCCGATGCCTCCTCCATCATGTCGGAGGTGCCGGACTATCTGTTCGGGCTCGACAACAGCTCGGACGAACCGGTCAAGCAAAAAACCAGCGTTTCGGTTTCGGACCCCGGTTCGCCTGCGCCGGCCGTATCGTCGCCGCACTACTGGTCGGCACCGTCGAACGCTGCCGCGACGGTCGAGATCAAGCCGGACGAACCGGAGGTGAACCGGTACGTGCCGCAGCCGGTCTGGCAGTATGTGCCTGAACCGACACCGGTTTACTACGTGTCGGGTCCGGTTCAGGGCGGGAACCAGCCGATGCCGTACTTTCAGCCCATGCAGCAGGTGGCCGGCGGGCAGATTCCGGTCGGGTACAGGCCGGTGTACGTCGGTGGCGGGCCGGGGGCCTACGATTATCCAGTGGGGGCTGCTGCGGTGGGGACAGGGTCTGTTCCGATGTATCGGCCGACGATGGGGGTTCCGCCGGCGAGCGGAGAGTCACCGAGAATGGGTGGCTCAGCCAGAGGATCCCAATGATTTCAAGAAGTACATAGTTACTCTGGTTGTGTTTATCTTCTTGTTTAGGTTGCAAAAAATAATAATAATAATGTTTGTGTGCTTTTAAGAATTTGTATATATAAAGGGTTTTGCTCGCAAATTGTTGGGTATAACATTGGCCTGATTGCAAGCATTGGTATTTTGCAATGATATTTTTCCTTTTTGTATCATTTTTTCTTGACTTAAATTTCTCTAACGAGTTGAAAATATTGTATGCTTAATGCTTTTGTTACATATAAAGATTTTAGGCTAATGTTGTCACAACCCCCATAAACTTATATAGTTTTTTTTCTTTTGACTCCCTAAACTTTTAAAATATTAAAATTGCATTATTAAGGATTCTATTTCTCAAACTTACCTTCAACTATTAAAGCCTGCATATTTCATATCTAAATTTTTGCCTGGAAATTAAATTAGTTTTCAGATGTTATTTACAGTCAATCCAAAGGCGAGACGTTAATTTTGTATTCCACTAGCAAAGGTGGCTATTTTTTTGTTCTTTATCCTCTAATATTTGACTTCTGACAGGTGCAATTAAATGAAAAAGAGATTATTTCTCTTTTTAGATGTTGATTATTTCACTTTTCTATCCTGAGGAGTAATTATAATTCTTCAGAACTGGGAGCTGCTCTTTTTATTTTTATTAATACGCAAACAAACACATTTAAAAGATGAGCAAATGATGCAAGCCTAACTGAACTTAAATTTGTGCACTTGGAACCATGTTCTTTGTTGTAGTATTTTTGAAAATTTGAAAGATTTTTATCAAAATTCATGGTAGTTTCTTATCCTCTTGAAAGCGCATGGTTGCAAAGAAAGGATGATTTCTTTAACCTAAATCGTGCATAAACCGAAGTCACTAGAACTCTCGTTCAAGCGGAAACAGGGGAATGTATGTACCCTTCAGTCAATAAACATCAGGCTGTTTGGTTGCAAGGAAGTGGGCGGAAGTAAGGAAATAGGGAAGTATAATTGCTCACTTCCCTATCTATCCAAACACCGGAAAAGGAAAATAAGAAAACCTCTTTTCCTTTTATCTTTTTTTTTTTTACACAACCATTTCCTCACTTCTAGAGTGCTACAGTTAATTTTGTGGTCATGTAAATCACATTTGTAATAAATTGTAGCATAAAACAGTTAATTTTTTGACCATGTAAATCTCACTTGCATTCTAATTACAGTCTATTTTTTATTTTTCTTAATTAATTTTTATTTTAATATTATTTTACGGTCAACTTTGTGGTCAACTTTTCCACTTCCACTTTCACATTACCATTCAAACACCGAAAAAGACAAAATATTTTCCAAACCACACTTCCCAACAACATCCAAACACCGGAAAACTTACTAACCAATTCCCAAGTTCCAAAGGGAATTATTACTACTTCCTTAATTCCTCACTTCCTCACTTCCACCCTTAACCAAACAGTAAACATTGCTTGATTCAGGAAGGAGACTGAGATTACAGTAGAAAATGGTTTGCTGCAGAACCACAAAAATATTAATATCAAAGAAAGATGTAGCATACACAAGAGACAGTTTCACAAATGATAAGCAGAACAGATTTGAGTACTTTCAATCACAACAGGACATGGTTCTGTGAAAGGAAAAAAAATGGGGTCCTTCAAAGAGAGGATTTAAACATTGTGATATTGGCACAATAAACAGGCATATAGTTACATTGAGAGATCAAGCCCACCATGGAGCATCGCCTGTTCTGAAGTCGGTTTCCACCCACGGCACGAATATTACCTTGCCATCGTCAATATCAACGTGAGCCAATGCCAGTGACTGTCACAGAACGAAAGAACAAATCAGAACGTTGAACTTACCAATCGCATTCATGTTATAAGAAGGAGAAAATGGTTTTTGTCAAGTGTAACATCGAATATCTCATGGTCATTTATCACATATCTTGAAATAAAAATTTAATGCACATTGAGATTTATATAAATGAAATATCAATGTTAATATCAATGTTTATCTTGTATCAAATAACAGGCAACAAAAAAGACATATTTAAGCTTTCAACACAAAAAGGTTCTCATGTATATAGCAAGACTGTTGTTTCTGTGCATTTTAACACAAACTGATGTTACCCACAGTATGCATTTCAAACTATGTAATATAAAAGAGAAATATTCTTATTCTCCCACCTAAACTTTTTTCTTGTTGATAACAAACTATCAAAAGGGAGAAGGATTTTTATTGCAAATTGCTATAACTTGATGGAGCAGGTAATTTAAAAACGAATATTTCTGATTTAATCAAGTAAAAGGAAACCGAGGACATACCAAAGGTGCAGGTCCCCTGACGACCTTTCCTTGATTATTGTACTGCGAACCGTGGCAGGGGCAGATGAACTTGTTCTCAGCCTTATTCCAGGGGACGACACAACCAAGGTGGGTGCAGACAGCGTTGATACCATAAGTCGCGAGAGTTCTGTCATTCTCCACAACAAGATAGGTAGGATCTCCCTGTAACAGAGATGAGTTAAAACCAATGTAAGATTAAGCTTTGTCATCATTATCTAAAACAAAGTCAGTTGTTTTGTTTCACTCAAAGCAGTAGGTTGCTTCCTCTTAAAACTCATCATTTCGATGAGTTCCTGTGGACTTCAAATTTCTCTACTGATTTTCCTCTGCCGAACATATTAAAATTAAAATTAAACTAGAGGAACTGCGAAAAACAATTATGGGGAGGAGAGGGAGATTAGTTTGATGATAATTAATAAATCTTACTCATAACAATGGTAAGTGAATAACAGACAGGACGCCTTCCCATAATTCTTTAAGAACAAGGCTGTAAAATGTAATAAAGTTTGATGGCATGCTACAGAGATAACAAATACATCAAATGTTACTATCTCGCCATATGAAAGCAGAAACTCCCGATAATTATGTGGTGCTTGAAATGATGATGAAGAACAATTTATCTTCCCTAATTCAGAAAAGCATGACGAAGCAACTTTGCATGCATGAGCGTGGATTCAGATATTAATACACAATAAAATAATAAAAATCAAACTATTTGATAGTTGTCCTATAAGAAGGATTGTTAGAATGTCCAACACAAGATGAAGCTTCTAAACTAGATCAAAAGGTGTAAATAGCGTGTTTAGATTTATACCTTTAACCCTTGGGTGAGTGTTCTATCATTAGGGCCATGAGTCTTCAGCCATTCATCTGCAATGATGTCATTCCCAAGGGCATCTTTAGCAGGAGTTCCTCCACCTGCACCTCCTGTGCTGCAATTATTCCAGCAAAATGAAAAATGTAAGCCTTAGGATTTTTCAGGGGTAAAAAAGGTGAACATGCAAAAAGCCTTTTGATGAATGTGTCCAGTAGATACATAATCTCATGATGATGTAATATTCATGTTACACAAATCAGAAATCTGAACTACTGATGTTTAAACATTTAAATACTAATTCGATACAGTTACAATGTTACAATTTGCTTTCTTATCAATTCGAACATGACTGTTGCGCAAAATAAATGTCTTTTCTGAGAAATAGTCTATTCGCAGCTTTCCTTCTATGTGATGTTAGAGAGAATAATGTCCACTTAAATTTGTTGATATATATATCTATTGGAAAGGGCAGATTCATCCATCTACTTTTTGCTTAAAACAGGGTAAGAAAATCAAGAACTTGCCTTACTACTTTCCTTTAAAAAAAAGGGTATTTTTACTGCCAAAAACAACATCTTTTATTATATTTCATTGATAAATTACACAAATTCAAAAGACAAATGGAGTGAGACTTGGAATCAACGCATAGATCTAGCCAAATGGAACCAATTAGAAAGAGATCGCCACACTATCTTCAAGTTTACTATGTTAGTTTTTTTTCTTCCAAGAACCCTTCAGGAAGAGAGATTAATTACTACATAAATCTAAATAAAATGCATCGTGAAGTGTTAATGCCAAATAGCGTAAATTTTGATCTTAAATTCAAAAACCATATTTAGTCACTTTCAACTGCACATCATACGTAAAAATAATATTACATTCTCGGCCAGAGGAGGGGGGGAGAGAAAGAGGAAAAAAAAGAAGTAAAGGAATAAGCCGATATCGGCAACTCTAAATCAGAAAGAAACAAATACCCATTATAACACACTTCGAAGATCCAATGCAAAAAAGAACAAACTTTTAACTATTGATACTAAATGGAATTAATAATAATAATAATAATAATAAATCTAACTATCTTAAACCATTTCCATTAAAAACCACATGGAAACAAGACCTTGATAACAATTTTAAAATTCAGCAGAACATAGAAAAGTGGGAATAAATCCAACAGCACTCACCCAGGGGGGACAAAGAACGAACCATACGGGACCAATATCCCAGCAGAAGGCAGAGACAGAGCTCCCAATAGAAGAAGGTTCATCAGCTTCCTCTTCCCCATGTCTGGCACTCTGTCAGCTGGAATGCTTGCTGCCATGCAACTCACCTTCATGCTCCTCCCCCTCCCAAATCCCAACCCTTTGGCTGGCCTGGCCAGCAGAGCTTGGGATGGAGCAAAGATCCCATTTTTACCAGAACAAAGCTGCAAATTTTGAATGAAGCAAAAGAGAGACTTTAAGTATAATACAATTCGTAGAAAACAATGAAAGAGTGGAGTGGGGTGCTAGAGATGAGATGGGTACCTCAGACGGGTTGGCAGCAGTGGAGAGAGTTGTGGAAGCCATTGGCGTTGAGTGAAGCTTTGGTGTTTGTTTGGAGAAGGATTGCTTGTAATTTTCTGTGAGTAAGAAAAGAAAGAAGGTGAGATGATAGGGCAGTAGTGGTTGGTTGATGGGTAGCGATTGGGCTCACATAGCCACACGTTTGGATTATGTGCAGAAATGATATTTCCCTCCTTTATCCCCTCTATGAAGCAGTGTGGCCCATGGAGTAAAAAAAATTGTATTAAATATTTAAATTCTGAAAGCAGATATGAAAAATTACAAAAGGTCCCTTAACAGAAGAAGACATCAGAAATATAGGAGGATAAAAGGTTTTTTTTTTTTTTAAAAGAAAAAAGAGCAATAGGTTGCTATTTACTAAGCTGACAACAAAAAACTATCTCAACACTCACTAACAGAGAAATTTTCTGCCAAAAAAAGTTCTGTCTTTATAGAAAGAAAAATTGTTTTCCCAAAGAAACTGAAGAATAGAACCATCTGAGAACTCGATAACTGCAGAAACAAATAGATACTACAGAACTGCGGCCAGTATAGTTTGACCTTCAACTTCGGATGCCTTTCTCAATGCCAATGAATCTGAGTTAGATCTAAAACTTCAACCCAATTGCTGAAGAAACAAAATATGTGGACCCAACCCGGACTGAGGAAGCTGAAACGTAAAAAACCAAAAACTGATCAAAACTTCACTCTTTCTAGGGCCTTCAATCAAACCCACACATATCCAAATTAAGATTCTTAAATTCAAGGTTAAAAGTAACAAAAATTATGCATTAAGAGTATTCATCCGCATAGGATTGAGCTCTGACTAAAAAAAAAATCTCTGAAGATAATTCAAGAAAGGTGATTAAAGTTAGTCCACCAAATTAGCTGAAATTATCTGCAGAGCTATCCTGTCTGCTAAAGAATGCCTCCAGGAATCTTCTTAGACCACTCTGAGCAACTACAGGTTTTAACAGTAAATGACTCAGTCATGCTTACCACAATGATCTTGTATCGTTGTCTGGACTCTGGACTATTGATCGATCAGGGGAATTTTCCTGTGCAAAGGCTTCAGTCAGTGTAATAACTAAGGTAATAGGCTCCTATTCATCATAGCATATTATGAGATCTTCTCATGTCAAAGATGAAACTGACAGGAGAGGCTCCGTTTCTTACTTTGCATCAGAGTAGAACTTCACTTCAAACTGCTGGCTTCAGTGCAAGAGAAATTGTGGTTATCAATCAACTATCTACCATTCTGGCTGGCTGGCTGGTACTACGCCTCGGGTCTTCCCATAACAATCACCTTCCCCTGCTCCTCAAGAGATACATTTCATTTGGGGGAATTTGCAGTATTCTTATCTGCTGAATGAAATTGCCTAAAGGCCTAATATAGTTGACGAAATACGCATGTACAATTTATAACATTATCATAACTAAAATTAGACAATTTTGGGGTTTGAAATAGGGCTGTTTGTTTCCCGTTAAAGGCCGTAATTCGTAAATGACTTACAACCCAGTTACAACTACGGCGTTTGTTTGGATCGTAATTCGTAAAAGATTTACGCAACCTAATTGCCACTCACTTGCAACCCAATTACCACTCACTTACAGCCCAGTTACAGTTAATTTTGTGGTCATACAAATTTGTATTATTTTTTATATTAATATTAATTTTTTTTAATATTTAACATTTTTAATATTTATTTGCAATATTAAAACTTTTTAAATCACCAAATAGTTAATTTTGTGGTCAACTTTTTCACTTACGACTTACACATTACGACAACCAAACACCAATACACTTTCCCACTTATAACTTTATATTACCAACCAAACACCGTAAAACTTACATGCATGTAATTCATTTACAACTGTAAAAGACTTTACCAATTACGACTTACGAATTACGACCAATTGCGACAACCAAACAGGCCCTAAGTAAGGTGGCTTTTCTGAACTTTTGTCACGAGATACTTACAGAGTAAGAAAATACCAGTTTCAATCATTTTTGAGACGATCTCAGGCTATAATGTGCAGTGTTATCCTTGGGAAATGCAAAATCTCAGGATTCTTTACGGCCTCATTTAGTAAGAAGAAAAGCTGGACAAGTCAAAGTATTAGTGAATTAAACACATCTTTGAATTGAACTAACAATTAGTGAATCTGTTCTTTATGTTCCACCAGATGGGTAACCTAAGATGAGCCAGAATGAATCATCAAAGTTAATAGAATGCAGACTCTAAAGCCTCAAACATATTCAAAAGCACTAAAATAAAAATAAGAATAAGAGCTTCCAGAGAAAGGAAAAAAGAAATCCAAACATATGATAAAGGATTCAAACCTCCATGCTACAAACATCTAATTGCAGCAGAACCACTTCTTATCGCAATGTTAAATCAGACATAAAGGACTTGAGACTGATTCCAATGATATCATGATAATGAGTACTGTTCTGAGAAACATGTTAAATTCAAATAAAAACTTTTTATGAGAAGCAAGCTAGGAGGAGGACTTACCCCCAAGGTCTTGCTGAAGTTCCAAAGAAAACCCTTCAACTTCAAGCTTTCATCTAAGGCAAAGAATTGTGAACACCTTAAGGTAGTACACAATCTGTTCCCGGGAAAGCTGGGGCTCATATAAATATGTCAGCGTCAATGCAATATCTCCATCATATGGTGTTTTTTCTTTCACGTGCATGGAGCCAACACTAGCCTTTCTCAGTCCCCACCCAGCTACGGCCTGCACCTTTAGAGACTCCCTTCTCTTTCATCAGCTACCTTACTTCATTCACACCATCCCATTTCCCAGCACCAGCGAGAGTGTTGGAAAGGGCCATATATGCCCCTGGTCTCTCATTAACCAACAATTCGAAAACCTTTTAGCCGCAATATCTGTCATCTGTAGATCCCCATGGAACCTTGATGCTACGAGCAAAGCAGCCCAAACATCAGAATTTCGCTTCTCGGGAATCCTTTGGATAAAGTTGTAGGCCTCATTCAGATTCCCTGTTCGCCCCAGGAGATCTACCATGCAAGCGTAGTGCTTCATCTCTGGTTTGAGTCCGAAATCCTTCTCCATGCTCTCAAAAATCTCCTTACCACTGGAAACTAATCCAGCATGACCACAAACCGATAGGGTGCTAAGAAGTGTACTATAGTTTGGCTTAATATTACAACACCTCATCAAATGAAAGAGCCCAAGAGCGTCATCTGGAATCCCATTCTTCCCATGCCCATCAATCATCGCCATCCAAGAGATAAAGTTCTTGTCTGGCATGAGATCAAAAATTCTTGGGGCAGCCATTACACTGCCACATTTGGAGTACATGTCAACAAGGACACCCCCACATTTCAGATGGGAGAAAGTATTCATCTTGATGATTGAGCGTGAACTTGCTCACCAAATTCAACTGCTGACAAGAGAGAGCATGCACCAAGCACGCTCACAAAAGAAGAAAATGTCGGCCTGAAATTGAAACACTGCATGCCCTAATAGATTTCAAGGGACCTCACAGCAGTTTCCAACGTTTTGCTATACCCCTCATTCGTTGCATTACTTACCACTATATCCTTTTCCGCAATGGTCTCAAATATAGTTTCAGCATCTTAAATTGATTGTTCATTCATATATCCAACAAGCACTGCAGTTGAAAACACGAGATTCCCCTCCGGCATCAACTCAAACACCCTCCTAACATAACTAAGCTTCCTGTTCTTCACATACGAATCAATCGAAGCGGAAACAGTATTTCATCCGCCCCAAGTTCCAACCTGACGACCTTTGGATGGACTTGTTTAGCTATATCCAACGAAACCATTGTCACAGAGGTCTTCAGAACCATCGATAAGGTGATCCCATCTGGCTTCTTATTGGAAATGCAGGTTTCTGAACAAATTCAAGCGATTATTCAGCAATGCCTTCTTTGAAATACCCAGCTATCATGCAATTGTAAGCCGACAGAGTTGGCTTAGGCATTTGATCGAGCATCTTGCGGGCGTTGTGGAGGGAACCAGATTTGACGCCGGGGGTATGGGCAGCTTGATACAAATGTTGGTACTGGGATTGCCCAGATTTGATGATGTGAGCATGGATTGTTCGGCCCTGAGAGGGTAAGTGAGAATTGATGAGGTGTTGGAGGGCAGAGGCAACTGAGCTCGAGTTTTGGAGGGAAATGGGATGGGATTTGAATTTGTCGAGGAGAGAGATTGGCTTTATGAGCTTGCCATTGTTCATTGTTGCATTTGGTACTTAGGTTTTTTTATTTTTATTTTTTTTCAAGTTTCAAATGTTGATGAATTGAGAGAAGAAAGGGGGATTTTTTTTGTTTTTTTCCCTCTGAAGAAAGATTATTGACATTTAAAAGAGGTTTTCAGAGTGAATAATAATTGGACTGGAAGCCCAAGCCTTATTATAACGGCCCATTAATATGATAGGGTAGAAGCCCATTTGCATTGTTAATAAAGAAAAAATAGCAAAATCTCTCCCCCATTTTCTCCCTTTTTTTTTTCTTCTTTTAAAGGAAATTTTCGTTTCCATAGTTAATAGACTTCAATGCTAAACTTGCCGTGATCCAAACCAAACCCATTACCTTGTCATTTCTTAGCAGTGCAATTAAACTTTTGACAAATGTGTGAACCATTTTGTGATTCAAAGTGAAGGAATATTTTTTTGTACTGTATTTCTTTTCATTTTTTTTTTTTTTCCAGCAATGCGTAGGGAGGAGCGTACATGAGTAGAAATACTTCATCTCAAATCATACGGGCCCTGCCCATGTGCTCGCGCACAAGTTATAGACATAAATACGTAGAAATGCTTCGCCTCATCTTTAAGTGTTTACCCAACACAATGCTCATCTCTCATGGAGGCTCACCGCTTTCATGTACAGTGCGGGCATGTAGGGCTGCTAGCGTACCCTGTAAGTGACATTTTGGTCAGGTTTTAAATTTGTAAGAGCTCAGCTCATTTACATGTCGTCGGTTCGAGTCCTCGTGCGTGTGTGACATTGAGTTCTACCAAAAAAAAAAAAAAAAAATGGAGGGTTGCTAGCTATGGCTAGTGTTTTTTTCTCCTTGTAATAATTGTGCCCTCTGCATGGGGAGGTAAGCGTGAGCAAAGCACCAGTGCCATGCACTCATTTTGCCAACAAACAAACAAAAACATGCTTCACTCCCCCAAGGCCCACAACCCTTGTAATTATCATTCACAGCGTGCCATACACTCATTCACAGCGTGCCAAACACTCCTCCCCTTTTGACTCCCAGGTTTTAATACTTCACTTCACTCTACATAAAAAAGAAAAAAAGAAAAAAAAATGGCTCTCATTTGCCCATGCCCACAGCTAAAACAAAAGTGCATGCAAGCAAGAGGGGGACACAAAACCAACAAAAAAAAAGCAAAGGATCAAAAGCAAATAAAGGCCAGCTCTTGCCATGGCCAAAGCTTTAGCCTTTCTCTTGCACCAAGGTATTGGAGAATCCATTAAAGATATGTGCATGTGTGTGTAATATAGTGACCAAAGTTACAAACAACTCATGTGGGTGCCATGCAAAGAAGTACTCCCCATCTCTTTGGTTGTATGTGGAGAAAAACCAAGTGATGGAGACCTCATACCTACTTGTGATCCATCTTCTTTTCTGTCTCAATTGTGTATATTTTCCAAAAGGAAAAAACTCAAATGACTATCTCTTACCCTGGTTGGTGCGAAAGAGAGGTTCCCAACAAAAATGTAACATAAATGAATAGTGTTGATTTTTGAGCTTGTAGATAGTTTTGAAAATTAAGAAATGAAGTGACTCTATATTTATAGTGTGAATTTTTTGTGCTCATAGTTAAGCCATTATTACTATAATTTGGAAATAATCTCATTAGATTTGAATAATCAGAATGATTTTAGTACCATTTTAAAATATCATTGGATGACCTAGCTCATGTAATAATTTTTCTTCTTGAGCATACATATAAGAAAATGAGTGCAAAACATATCATTTAACTACATTAGGATTGTATCACAAGTGTGTGTCTAAATTACGATTGATCGCATGGGACTATCCAATGCAGAAGCTTACAAATGGACTCACTAAATATATGTAACTACCCTTGAACTAATTATTTAATATTATGCTTACTTTGTAACCTTAGCAAAATTAAATTTATATGCATGGGTGGAATGCTTATGTGTCTAGTTTCTCTCTAACATTTTTCTCACTTTGTGTGTGTTATGATGAGATGAGAATTTAGGTTGCACGTAACCTAGAATCAATTGGCATGGGGGGTATAATTGCAAGTGGTGGGGCATCCCTCTTGGGGTGTGAATGAAGAATCAAATGATTGGTACACTTTTTTCTTGAGTGGCGCCTCTTATACACACACATATTTGTGTCATTCCACAAGGATTCAAGACCGAATTTTTCTCACTAAATACAACTTTACGGCATCCCAATGAAATATCTGATCTATATAATTTCAAGTAATAAAAATAAAAAATTATGTATTTTGAATACTTTTTCCCTATTCATCAAGTAGACGCAAAATGGACGGCCGAAATAGTGAGTTGGTTGTTTAACGGTATAGGATATTTGAAAGCTAACAAAAATTGGTGTATGAGAGTTTTTAAGTGTCTAGATCATGATGAAATTGTTGGATCGAGAATTTATATGTTTAAAAACGTAGATCTAAATAATATGCTATTTTCGGCTGTTTATTTTACACCTACTTGATGAATGGGCAAAAAATATTCAGAATATATGATTTTTGATTTTTAGTTACTTGAAATAATGTAGATCAATTTCAACAGAATAGATCTTACATTCGGATGTCGTAGAGTTGTACTTGAGTGGGAAAGATTCGACCTCGAATCCTTTTAGAATGACACAAGTCTCTCTCTCTCTCTCTCTCTCTCTCTCTCTCTCTCTCTCTCTCTCTCTCTCTATATATATATATATATATATATATATATATATAAAGAGAGGGGGGGAGAGACTTGTGTCGCTCTGAAAAGATTCGAGCCTGATTCCTTCCCATTCAAATACAACCCTCCGACATTTGAATATAAGATCCACTCTGTTGAAGTTGATTTATATTATTTCAAATATTTATAAACCAAAAATCAATTGTTTTGAATATTTTTTGCCCATCAATCAAGCGGCGCAAAATGAACGGCCGAAAGTAGTGAGTTGTTTAGATCTATCTTTAGGCATACAAACTCTTGATCTGACCATTTGACCATAATATAAACATCCAAAAATCCTACAAACTAATTTTTGTTAGGTTTCAAATGTTCTACACCATTAAACTAACCAACTTACTATTTAGGCCACCCGTTTTTCCCATACCTGATGCATGGGCAAAAAAGTATTAAAAATATTTAATTTTTAGTTTATATATACTAATATAAATTAACTTCAACAAAGCGGATCTTGTATTCGAATGTCGGTGGTTGGTATTTCAGTGGGAAGGATTCGGCTTCGAATTCTTCTCGAGAGAGAGAGAGAGAGAGAGAGAGAGAGGGAGAGAGAGAGGGACATGTGTCCTTCTAAAAGGATTTGAGTCTGAAACCTTCCAATTCAAAATAGCCCTCCGACATTTGAATACAAAATCCACTCCGTTGAAGTTGATCTATATTATTTCAAGTATCTATAAATTAAAAATCAAGTATTTTGAATACTTTTTGCCCATTCATCAAGTGGCGCAAGATGGACGGCCGAAAGTAGTAAGTTGGTTATATTTATGTCTTTGGACATACAAATCCTCGATCCGGCCATTTGGTTATGATCTAAATATTTAAAAACCCCTACAAACCAATTTTTGTTAGGTTTTAAATGTTCTACACCGTTAAACTAACCAACTCACTATTTAGGTTGTTCATTTTTTTCTACTTGATACGTGGTTAAAAAGTATTCAAAACACTTGATTTTTAGTTTATAGATACTTGATATAATATAAATCGATTTCAACAGAGTGGATTTTCTATCCAAATGTCAAATGTTGTATTTGAGTTGGAAGGATTCGGTCTCAAATCCTTTTAGAAGGACACGAGTCTATGTCTCTCTTTATGTGTGTGTTGTGTGTGTGTGTGTGTGTGTTGTGTGTGTGTGTGAGTAAGGATAAAATACACCTATATGTAACTAACTTAAATTACACATAGCTCTCCCTACCACACAAAAATAGTTTTTAAAATAGGTGACTAGCAAAAAATTGTTTGTTTCCCATCTTATAAAATTTTGTATGATGATTAACCGTATTTACACATAGGTGTATTATATCCTTTCCTTGTGGGTGAGTAGCTTTGGACAATCTCTTCTCTTGCCCCCAGATGATGAAAAAGATAAAGTGTACTATAACTTAATTTGTGTTTTGTTTAGGACCAAAAAGCTTTTTAGAAGGTTCCCTGGGGTCCTCTATGTATGCCCTTGTCACAACACTAAAAGATTTTTCAGAATTCTTTTTTTCCCCTTTAAAGTGGTCACTCCCTTAATTAGGATAATATTTCTCATTTATTACCAGAAATTATGAAGGATGTAAATTGATTTGCAAGAAAGTGTTAGAATATATAAATACATAGCATCAGAACTACTTAAGACAGCTAGTATCATGCTTATCTGATTCATCTTTTGAATTAATCTCGATCTACATTTTAAAATATATTTAAAATGATTAACTAATTAACCTTCCATGTATCATGGTTCTTTAGGGCATTGTCACACAATAATCATACAAAGTTGGAGGAAAATGTTGCCAATTAGTCACACACCAAACCCTCTCTCTTAGAATAATTAAATGAATGTATAGGTCAAATCTAAGCATCCATATGTCTTTAAAAGCTGCACCTCAAAAGCCTTGGTGAGAATCTAGCTTGCTCCCATCCTAGTTGGATGGAGGAAGATGGCAAGACATCAAACAAAAGAAATTAAATTGGTGTGCACTAACATAAAAGGATATAGAGTTGTAACTTGTAATGGCTAATTGATTTTATTCTTAGTTTCCATTTGGAAGAGGGAATACTAGCTATAGCACCCTTTTCAATCCTTGGACCACATAGTGCACAAAGCGATGCTAGCTAGCAAAAACGTCATCATGATTATCATTATTATTGTTATTGTTACTGTTACTGTTATTACTACTACAACAATTATCAAAATGGGGCATCAAAATTCTTGAAACATACATGTGTGCTTTCCCTAATAATGCTAGAGGAGGGGGTGTGGAGATGAGAGTAATGTCAAATCCTCACTTATGTTGCATCCAATACCCTCTTTCTTCCATTGGTTGGTGGCTACCCAAGGACCAAACAACCTCTATGTAGAGCAAAATGTGGCATCACTTTACTCACAAGCCACATTGCCCTAGCTCCTCTTTTGTGTTTCAAAACCCTAATTCCTTCACATGCCCCCTCTCTGTCTTCCACCAGCTTTCCTTTCATCACACATGTATATATATATATATATATGTTCTTTATTATCCATAATGTTAGCATGCAACATCCCTTTTGTTTGGTGCCAAAAGAGATGATATAGATTTCATGTCAAGGGAACTACTAGAGCCAAAGGGATGAGATCATCACAATAGGTAAGGGTGGGTGGTGAGTGGGGGTGGTGTATTTGGTGGTGGCCCACCCCCCACCCAAAAAAAACACCCACACACACCCACACACACAAATTGTCAGGACCCCAATTAAAAGGACCCAACCTTCCCTTTCTTGTGAGACTATGATCAAGGCCCAAAAGGACATGGCAGAGTAGCTGGTCACCCTGACTCTTGTGACAGCACAAGAGATCAAAAAAACATTTCCATCCCCATTCATTATTCATCTCCCAGACTCTCACATGGCATGGGCTTTTTTTTATGCTTTTTTGTGTGGGAAATTTCAAAATAAAAAATTTCTTTGAATTGCAATGGCTATGAGTGAGAAGAGGAGACCTAAAATGGGTTAATGTCCTTTGGCCTTGTCCCCCAATTATATCTAGCAAGAGAAGAGCAAGTTGATATGCCAACTCACTGTTTTTTTTTTTTTTTTTACTACACCCATTGGTGATGAGAAGAGAATCAGTGCCAAAATTTCAAAAATTTATATCACCATGTGAAGGTAATATTTTTAGGAGGTAAGAATAATAAATGAAGCACATAAATCGATGGTTAGAGTAATAACTAGCTAATAAGTATGGATTCCAATATTGGTCAATAGATTCTAATATATGTCAGTAATATTTTAGTGCTACCATAAATTATTATGGTATTTTCCTTAAAAAAATTTAAATTCTCAAAGTACTATTTCAAATTATGTTTTTCCCACTTTGATCCTAAATGATGCTTAACAGTGCTAGCGAAAAGACCTAAATAACTTTACCCTTACAATCTGATTATTAATAGAAAAGTGATGAACACATATTTTACACATGTTAAATTAACAACAATTTAGTCATAAAATAGACACGCGTAATTACATAACAATGTTGGAACGGCAGACTGACAGAAAGTTGTTTTCTTAGAATTCGAAAAATAGTTTGTGCTAGTAATTTAAAAATTCGATAGTTTAAACGTTTTTTGAAATATCATGATAGTTTATGATAATATTGAAAATTTTAGTCTTTTATACATATAGGTTTATATCTTAAAGATCAAATTTGAGCGGAAAAATAGAAAGCTCTGTCATCTCTCTTTTTCCAAACTTTCCCAATAATGCTGGCCAATAATATGCCATTATTAAACAATTATAATGCTAATATCTTTAATGATCAACAATAATAAGTTCTAAAAGTTACTCTAATTGAGATCAGTGTCTCGTTAGCTTATACTATTAGAGCATTTAGATTGGTTGGAAACATCATTAAGGCTAGAGCTTAGGGAAATGAAATATATTGTTTAAGGTACCAAAATATAAACTTTTACAAATATCACAAATTAATATTTTTAGTTTTAAAAGAAGAAGAAAAAGAAAAAAAAAATGTAACTGCTTTGATGAAACATTGGACTTATGGTGGATTGTGATGGATCTAGTGGTCCGCGATGCCCCATGGACCACAGGAGTGTCTGTTCTTTTCTTGATATGACGAAATTGCCCTTGTTCTTGTGCTTATATTACAGTAGCAGTTAGCAAATAAGGGTAAAGATTAAGGGTGTATCCGTTAATTTAGGGTCAGATTGTAAAAATTGAAGCTTGTTTGGGGCTGTTTTATAAAAACTTAGATAGCTACATTTGACTGACGGGCCCAGAGCTTGAAGTCATCACAAAGTCAAAACAGAGTCCCACGGAACGGTCATGGGACATTGCGCGAAAAAAATCCAATTTCTCATCTCGTGGTTTCTAAGTTTGTCATATATGGAATGAGGTCTCCCGCGGTGATCGTAAGGTACCGCCACCAATTCAGATATTTCTTTTTTAACTGGTTTTTCTTTGAGTTAGACTACAAAATTTTCGTTTATTTTTAAAAATAAACTTAACAGGTTTTAAACCGTTGGATCTGTTTTGAGATCCGTGCGGTCTGTGATGGGAAAGGAGGAGTTTATTTGTAAAATGACTACCTTTTTAATTCTCTCTCTAACTTTCCCCATCACAGAGTTTTCACTCTCTCTTTCTCTCTCACTGATTCCTCCCCCTGATCCCTCTTGAGCTCGCCACCGTCGCAACTATTAGGGCCTATTTGGTTAAAGGTGGAAGTGAGCAAGTGAAGAAGTGAGGAAGTGGTAATAGTTTCCTTTAAAACTTGAGAATTAATTAGTAAATTTTATGATGTTTGGATGTTGGAAGTGGAAAAGTTGACAACATAGTTGTCCGTAAAATAATTTTAAAATAAAAATTAATAAAGAAAAATAAAAAATAAATTATAATTAGAATGTAGTGAGATTTATATGATCAAAAAATTAACTGTTTTGTATTACAACTTATTACAAATAAGATTTACATGACCACAAAATTAACTGTAACACTATGAAAGTGAGGAAATAATTGTGTAAAAAAAAAAAGAGAAAAAGGTTTACTTATTTTCCTTTTCTAGTGTGTGGATAGACACAGAAGTGAGCAATTATATTTTCTCATTTTCTTACTTCCGCCCACTTTCTTGCAACCAAATATGCCCTAAATCCTCAACTAAGGGAAATACAAACAAAGAGCAATATGAAAGGAAAAAAAACTAATGAACAAGGCTCAACATACAACTTCACCAGCAGCAACCAAATCAAAATTTTCACTTTTAGCTGAAAAGGGGAGAGCCGATATGCCAAAAGCCATCATATTTGCGTTGCTTCTCAAGTGCAAACACATTCATCAAAGAGAAATATTACCAATACTGTTTGTACATTATATTAGTATCAACTAAAACCACATTATAACAGACTCAACTCAAACGAGAAGCATGTAAAAGACCCACACAACACCAAGAGAACCTGAGCAAGCAGACACGACAAAGATTTCATCTTTCCCATAAGCTGTGTCTTTGTTCTTTTGCTCCATTTTAAATGATCATATCTTCCCACGCACACAAAAAAGGTACATCCATCAAGACACAAAAAAGACCAAAGAACAAGTTATGAACTGTTCTTCACCACCATCAACCAGACCCTTCAGTTGAAACCATCCAATTCCAAAAGCACGCATGTCAGACTTTAGGAATAAAAGGTAATGCAAGATCTGTGAAATTCAATAAGGAAGAAATCAAAATATTTTGCTTACCCGCCATTCACCGAAACACTTCCAGAGAGCTGAAAACCCAGTGAGCCCTGCAGAAAAGAAAAGAAGATAGAAGTAAGCAAGAGGCATGTGCATCATCAAATAGAAAGCATAAAGGTGATGTAAAGATCACATGTGATTGTTTTCAAAATTAAAATTCGTAAAGTAAATATTATCCAATAGCATGAATTACATTAAAAAATATTAGTAAGCATACCTTCTAATCTTCTTTGCATGTACGAACATTATGACCTTGAGTATCACATTTGCTACATGTCTGAGTTCTTTTTGTTAAATTTTCAACTTCTGTACCTTGTTCATCTCTTTTTTTGCGGAGAACATTTTTAAAGGAGACTTGTATCTATTTCTTGGACGCCCTTTGCATTTTGAACTTGGCGGATCAAGAATTGTCGTAGTGGCATTAGTATTTTCATTAATATTCTCGACCTCTTCAATGTCTAACACAAGTGTAACACAACAACGAAATGGAATGAAGAACTAAAATACTAAACACAGCTGATTAAAATTATTCCATAAACAATTCAGTGTTCCATAGTACCTTTTTGTTTTAATTTTTTAAAAAAGTAGAGCATAGCAACCCACTTCATTAGTAAGACTGTAATATCCCAAATTGATAATATGGTATTTGTATTTATTTCAAAAAAATTATTTGGTTTCACTTATCTTTTTATTATTATTAAATATACAAAAAATTGTTTTGAAATATTAAATATTACTTTGGCTATATATATATATATATATATATATATATATATATATATATATATATATATATATATATATATATATATATATATTATTACCATTATTATTTAATAACATTTTTAAATCCTAATTACTATAATTATTATTATTTGTGATTATTATTGGCAATTGTTATTATTACCATTTCATTCATAGTTATTAGTTATTGTTATTAATGTTGTTATTAATTTTTATTATTGTATGGTGTTGTTAAGTATTATTATGATTTATGCATGTGTATTAACCCTTATCTCATTACCCTTTAACCTATACTCATTAGCCCACCAATCCATACCCATTACCTTTAGCCAAACCCAATACCCACAAACTCAATACCCATTATCTACAACTCCTATACAAACATCTCCTAATTATAATCATAACTCTAATCCTAAACCTAATTCCCCCTCCTTCATCTCCATGCCGCCACCCCATGGTCGACCTCTACTTGGCCTTGGCTCCACCAACCCTTGGCTGAGCTCCCCTGCAGCATACTCGGCCTCCTCCTTTATGCCTCCGCGGACGTTGGCAACCTTCATCTCACCCAACATCCCGCAGCCATCGTCTCTCTCCCTTAGCCGAGTCCCCGTCCTCCAACAGTCCATCGCCCCCTACCTGCGCACCACCATGACAGATTTGCAGCTCTACCACCTAAGCACAACTCGGGTCCCATGGCCTGAGCTCCCCAGCTCCTCCTTCCCCTTTTTGCAGACCCATGTGCGCGCCTTTAACAGCCCCTGCCTATATGCCCTGGTGCACCCACGGCACAGCCGCATCCCCCCCTTGGTAGCCTCCTTGAACCCAGCCAAGACGTGCCTCTCCTCTCCCCCGCGATAAGACCACCCATGGCACTGACCACGCCCTAGCGAGTTCATAATGTACTGTGACTGATTGTAGATATCTGATACATGCATGATATGATAGACATCTGGTTATACTCATGATCTAATGTACACCTGACTATAACACTAAATAGCCAGGGGCGGACCCTTTAGTTGGCTGGGCCGGGCTGTAGCCCGGCCCATTTTTTCATACATCAAGGCGTTGGCGAAGGAGAGCGAGCGGAACCGGCGGTGCTTTGCCGAGGCTGGCGCTGCCCGAGTTTTGTCTGCCGTGTTCAGTGAGCTTGCCAGCTGCAACAGCTCTTTCGATGGCGTCCTGCACGAGATCTTGTCAACAATAACATGTTTCCTTCCTCTTGATCACGAGGCTTGCCAGCACTTGGGCTCGCGCAACTCTCTGAAATCCATAGTCTCAATCCTGAAATTTGGGGGTTTAGCTGCCAGGCTCAATGCAGTTGCAGTGGTGAGAGAAGTGCTCTCAACAAACAGAGATACTGTCAGAGTCGCCACACAAACTGATGGGCTGATATAATCACTGGTTGAGCTCATCAGAAAGCCGATCTCGCCTCGAGTGACGAAGACGTCTCTTGCTGCATCCTATTTCCTGATCTCTGCCAGCGAGGAGAGTGCGGCGAGGTTCGTGGAGTTGGGGATGGTTCCTCTGGTTCTTGAAGCTCTTGTGGATTCAGACAAGGCGATGAGCGAGAAGGCGTTGGCGGTCTTTGATGCCATCTGCAGCTGCGAGATAGGGCGCGAGGCGGCCTACGGGCACGCCCTGGCCGTGCCCGTGCTCATCAAGAAGATGTTTCGAAAGTCGGACGCGGCGACAGAATTTATGGCCTCTGGTCTCTGGAAGCTCTGCAAGAACTACAAAGGAGAGGAGGGGGAGAGGGTGCTTGTTGAGGCAATGCAAGTTGGGGCCTTTCAAAAGGTGTTGCTGTTGCTGCAAGTGGGATGCAGTGGAGCAGCTAAAGAAAAGGCAACTGAGCTTCTCAAGCTCATGAATGGGTCTAAAGAGAAGTTTGAGTGCATTGATGTCATGGATTTCAAAGGGTTAAAGAGAGCATTTTTGATCCATTGATAATTTTGATGAAGCTCTTTGAGTTTTTTTTATTTTTTATTTTTTTAAAAAAGAATGCTAGTATAAGAATATGTTTGTGAACAAGCAGCTCTAGCAGAGAGTTTTCACAAAGGACCTTCATTTTAAAATGAGGATGCATGAATCATGCACTAGAATTAATCAAGCCAATAAAACCGCCACGTAAATAGAACAAATAAAACTTCTTATTTAATAATCCATTATAAATTACACCTCGTCTCGGACTTGATTCCCTCATAATTTTCATTCTAGTCGCCGCTGCCGACTTCTGCCAAAATGTTCTTTGAAAAGGATTGTTTACATTTGGCTTTAAAACCTAACTCTAAAAAAATTGTAGCCCACCCTAAAAAAAATTTCTGGCTCCGCCCCTGTAAATAGCTTATTTACTATTCATTTATATTTGGCATGTTATTTCAACCTTATCCTGTGTATTTCTTTCATAGTATGCTCACACGTTATACTCATGTGCACCTTTTCTTTTTATTTTACATACTCACTGGGTCGCTTCCTGATGATCCTGAATTTGCACATTCAGGTCCATATATTTTCTATATTACTGACGGGTATTTAGAGAGGATCACAGGCATCTTGAGTAGTCAGAGTTCTCTTACTCGATCATCTTTTCTCGGTATTTTTTGTCTATTCTTTATTCTTATTTCTTTCATGATTCTATGCATTGAACTCATACTTGTTCTATTCCCCTATTCATTTGCTATCATGTGTGGTCATTTATATGTCATTGCAGTGATATTGATTAATCATAGTGATTATATAGCTTGTTTTGCTTACTTTAGGCTTAACGTGTATACGTAGGTATTCTCCTCGCGTGTATACGTCACCGACTCTCGTTACGTCTCCGTTTCTACGTATTTTGGGAAGCAGGGCGTGATAAAGACTACAATGAAAGCACTACAATTCAAAACACCATTTATAAGAACAAGTGCGCGCGCGCGCGTGCGGGCGTGTGCATGGCTTAATTAGAAAAGTAATCACATAGAAAGCAAGAACCATGATAGCAAACAACAAATCAATTAAGGTCTTTGAAATGGCAAATAAGGAAAAGAAACATTAAAGTAGCTTCATGGAATCACTTTGACTGCATCCTCTTATCTCAAGAAAACGAAAGTAGAACTATCCTACCTTTGACAAAAATCTTTCGCTACCCATTTTCATTCAACTTGCTAACTATTGGTGTGTTTAATCACTGTTTGCGTCAATAACTAAGTGTTCATTAGTGCAGCTAAACATATGTGCGCGTTCACATGTTCTATCAAAAGTGTCTCTAATTTTATTAATTTTTTTTTGCAACCTTGCCATTGAACTCTCCTTTATAATTCCCAACTGAACTCCAATACTCCTGATTTCTTTCCTTCTTCCTGTACACAACTGTTTCCTACCACATGGTCATCTTAATTTGTGTTCAAAATTAGAAAAATAGCAAAATTGAAGGAAAAGGGAAAACAACAATTGATTGTATTAAGGGGGTTAGAGAATAATTATGCTCACCGGCGGCGACGAAAAGGCGGTTGCATTGAGGGCGGCAAAGAATCAGTGAGGGCGACGAGCAGCGACGGCGTATCAGCGAAACCGAGAGGGAAAGCAGCTGTACTGCGGGCGGCGGCGGCGGATCAGCGCGCTCGAGAGGGCGGTGGGCTCCAGAGGGATCGCAGATGGCGAGATCGAGAGGGCGGGCGGCCGGTAACGGCGAGATCGAGAGGGCGGCCAACTCAAGAGGGATCGGTGAGAATGAGAAAACTCTGTTGATGGGGAAAGTGAGAGAGATACATAAAACGGAAGTCATTTGACAAATAAACCACCTTTTCCATCTCAAGATCGTACAGATCTCAAAGCAGATCCAAGGGTTTAAACCTGTTGAGTTTACTCTTAAAAATAAATGAAAATTTTGTAGTCTAACTTTTTTTATTTTTCCAAGTTTAGTTTGTTATAGTGTTTTGGCCAACATAAAATGCATAGCATGATTTTGAGATGGAAAGGGTAAATACATTCTCGGTAAATTAACATTTGCAATTCATTGTTAATTATCAGCATCATCACAAAAGTAGCAATCATAAAATTTACTTTAATTTGAGTTTGGATTTGATTATTTATGAAAAGTCCAATCATAATAAATCTAAAGTTAGGGACTTTTTTAGATGATTTTATTAGAAGATTGGATATATTTTCGATGCGACTAGTTTATATAATTGTGAGCATTGTTATTGAAATAAAACAACGTAGGTTTAAGAAGTCCCAATTTCACAATATGTTAGATTTTTTTTTTTAAAAAAAAAAGATAATAGCTAACTCCAAACTAGCTATTTTTTTTCTTCTTTATGATTTATCATTTTTATTTATCTATTTATCTTTGTTTACTAAAATATTTAATTTTATTTTTTCTAGTAGCATTTGTTTGGCAAAGATATTATTTCTGGTTAGCCATTTTATTACTCTTTAAATCAACCTAAGATACCTTTCTTATGATTGCATCATTCTGTTGGTTTTTTTGAGCCCCAATAAATTAATCAGTGAAACTTTCTGTACAATATTCTTAACACTGTAAGCCACAAATTCAAAACCTTCTGCATTTTGTGTTAGTGTTTCACTATTCATGGTTAACCATAACTCACAAACACTAACCACAAATGAATCAAGTGGATGCTAATATCTATTTTACTCCTAAAATTTTGTAGAGTGATTTTATATATAATTATTTCTTAACTACATCATCGAATGTATTTTTATGATTATGTTTCCAAAATGTTGCGTAGGAAAAAGAATGCACATGTTCTTAATGGGCGGAGGCAGGATAATTTTTTTTTTACCGTAGATATAAATGTAATAAGAATTTTAAAGTGAGCATAAATGTAATAAAATAGAGAAAAAAATATAAAATAATATTAACTTGTAACCTTCAATAACTTAGATTTATGAGTTGCCGCTTGAACTAGAACTCAGAAGTGTTTTTCTATTAGCAAAAAAAAAATATTAAAAAGAGTTTTTTTTTTTTTAATACAAAAGTTACAAAGTGGATGTGCATGTATTACTATATTATTTTATAAGCTTCAATGTAAGCTTCTGCCCCAACTGGGCTGTATGTTGATCCGCTACTACATGTTCTAACTCCTAATTGCATACAACATAACAATGTAGAGATTACTTTATTATTATTGCATAGTATCCGTATTTTATTTTATATTTATGGATATATTTTTTGAACCTTGTCAAATATCTACACATTCGTCCAATGGCAATATTTTGCCATTTACAATTTATCATGCATAACCAATAACAATAAATTACCAGGTAATCATACACGAATCATGGGTATCAAGATGTACATAACCATAATTGTTTAAATCATTAATAGTATAACCAACTCTTCGCTTGATTCCTTGGATGATGTTAAATAAATCAGAAGCGAGCATCTGTGATATACACAAGCTAGATGCTGCCATATTATCATAGCATAATACATAGCATCTATTTAAAATAATAGTAACACATAACATCTTAGATATAGTTAGATATGCAACATCAATAATATATTCACTGCAAATATGAAAGATATCTGTAAATTCACTATAGATAGATACTGTATATCTATAGTAGATACACTACATAACGATATGTGTTTTATTATATTAACTGTTTTAATATTACGTATTTGTTCTAATAGAACCTCGACGCACATTCTTTGGTTACGCGAGCGCGCACGCATATGCAAATGATTTTACGAGAATGATTCTCAAACTAAGTTTCGTGAGAATTCCACGGTTGGCCATCCAACAGATGATAAGAACATTTTTTTACGTGTAATATAATATAATTTGTGTAATCATTTGATATATGAGTAAAAAAAATTAGAATCACGTGATTTTTTATTATTATCTTAATTTGAGTTTGTAAATCAAGATGAAAAAATATTAATATTATGATCAATTGTTTTGGACAAATCACTACTACTACTTCTTTTGAACAGCCACCACCTTTTTAGGGCAAATTGTTAACAAAATATTCACAAAAATTATTAGTATCTCAATATATAATCTGTTTTTACAACAAATATCCAATTCAGTTACCTACCAATCGAGCAGCAAATGATAATCGCACAAACAAACATTAATACATCTTTAAAACTTACACATTTCCTCTATGAATGCGTCTCGTCTAAAACAGCCCATCATTTGCGAGCAAAATAGAATCAAAATTCTGATATTAAATTTACTAATTGAGAACTTAGGCAACAAATTTATTGTGACAGCACTAAAAGCAGTCAGTCAATATTAGGACAAAGAACCCTGCGTACGTAATAAATATGTGATTAAATTCCTAAAAACCAAGCGGATATCACCAATAAAAAAATCCAGAACATTGTGAGAATCCTGCACCCCATGCATGCATCTTGCATATTAAGAAAAACTTTAGGTGACGTTTGGCGAGGATTAGTAAAGGGATAAAAGTGTTTATTCCCTCCTTAACCCGCCAAACACAAAAAAGTTAAACTCTTAATCCTTATTTAACCTTCCAAACACTAAAAAGACATAAGAATTTAGATAACCTTAATAAAAGGGTTAAGAGGTGTTAACCGCTCAAAATGGAAGGTTAACAAATCTGTCTCTCTTGACGGATTTAGAGATCACTTACAAGGAATTATTAACAATTCTTCTCTTATCCAAACACTCACATAGTCACAAGATTAGGCCGAATTTTTTGAAAACAAGTTAAGTAATTTAACTCTTCTCTCTATTTATTTATTTTTTCGACGGATTATTTAGTTTAATTCTAATCTTAATTTTTTCTGTGTAAACTTTTTATCAAGGAAAGCTTTACTGTCAGTGAGCAGAATCGTGCAGTCACTGAAAAAGAAATAACTATGCTAGCACGATACATGTTCTGAGCATACAAATGCCAACTTTTTTTATTCTGATCTTTTCAAAATTAACCAAATTTTCTATCAGACTTTTTCATAAGCTGCAAAAAAAATATTTGTACTAAAATAAAAACAGCAACCAAGTCCACAATTTCTTCTAGAAAAATAATACTGACTTGATAAACAGTATTTAAAAAAAAAGAAAAACAAGAAGAAAAAAAAGGAGGGGGATTGAGGAGGAGGTGATGGTACACAATAAGAAACTCAAAAAAGCGTTAATTTCTCAGGAGGCGAGAAGGGCAAAACAACTACAGAAATCTCACCCAACAAAATCCGTAACATTTCTGTCAAAGTGCCTCTTCCGTTTTCGTCTCCCTCTCTTCTCCTCAACTCCTAAATGCGACAGGGACATCCGGTGCCCATTCCCAACACTATCCTCTCCCCACCCCTCTCGCGGCGCACGTTAGCCCACATTTGCTGTCTAACACCAACCGTCCATTCTCTCCTAGACGCACATCAGGCCGTCCGTTCCCCGCGCTGCGATTTCCTCTAATTTCCACTAAATTCCAAATTTAAAAAATATATATAGAAAAGATTGTGATTAAATTGTAAAATTGACGGCCTATATAATTGGAGATAAGAGAGAGTGAAGTTGAAGCCTCAGTCTCCTCTCTTTTTGTTGCGGAGAGCTCTTCTTCTCTTTATAAAAAAGAGCAATGGCTGTCTTCTTCTCTCTCTAATGGTTTCTACTCCGCTGCTCTCTTCTTAAGTTCTATACTATCACGCTCTCTGTTTGTGCTTTCTCGCTGTCCCTCTGTTCTCAATGGACTTTGATCTCGAGAACCCGCTCATCAGCAACGAGGACGACTCGATCTCCGATCTATTCGACGCCGAATCCGATCACATGAGCCCCTTCGCCGGAAACTTCAACCAGTCTTCCCGCCAGGACGCGGTCTCCTTGATCCTCCAGGTAAAAACGAAACGAAATCAAACAGTAGTAGACGAACGATCAAGAAATCGAGAGATTGAGAACTGATCGAATTTTTTTTGCCTTGTTTGATTTTGATCATTTTATTTTTTAGGCGCAGTTCACATGGAATCTCGATCCGTTCTTGACCTACCTCGCTGTGAACTACATCGATCGGTTCCTCTCGAAGCGGGAAATTCCGGTATAAAAATGAATTAGATCGAGTGTTTTCGGTCCGATCTGATC
This sequence comes from Agave tequilana, assembly GCA_038442645.1. Lineage (NCBI taxonomy): Eukaryota > Viridiplantae > Streptophyta > Magnoliopsida > Asparagales > Asparagaceae > Agave > Agave tequilana. The sequence goes on along the minus strand of JAVJIF010020803.1, from coordinate 14,931 downwards.
TTAAACAGAAATTTCTCTGACAATTTTCTTTAATTGCAGAGTGAGAAGCCATGGATCGTACGGCTCCTCACCGTCGCCTGCTTCTCTCTGGCCTCCAAGATGAAGAAGATGGACTTCAGCCTCACCGATTTACAGGTATGTTTTCATCTAGTCCCCCTAGATTTATGCTGTTTTTTTGCGGAAAAACCTCGATTCTGATCGATTTCCCCCTAAAATTTTGGATCGAACAGAGAGAGGAAGGGTTCATCTTCGACGCGCAAACGATTCATCGAATGGAAATGCTGGTGCTTGGGGCTTTGGAGTGGCGAATGCGATCGATCACTCCCTTCTGCTTCATCGATTACTTCATCTCTTTCTTCATGCCCTATCAGCCCCTTATCTTGAAGCTCTCAAGAATCGCGCTCGCGAAATGCTCTTCAAGGCTCAGAATGGTAATGATTCGATCATTTCCCTCAATTTCTCTCGATTTGTTCAAATTCATTTGTTACAATTTTGGCTTCGTAATAAAAATTTCAGAGATTAAGATTCTGGAATTTAAACCGTCGCTCATCGCCGCATCGGCACTGCTGTCCGCCACGGACGAGCTTTTTCCCGATCCAATTCCCTTCGTTCCGATCCGCCATCGAATCTTCTCTGTTTGTAAACAAGGTAACTAAAAATCTGATTATTTTTGTAATTTTGCTCTGTCGATGTCCTTATCTGTTAATTTTAACATTGTTTGGGCACTTTTTCGTTAATGTAGGAGAAGCTAATGGAGTGCCTGAGCGTTATGATGAATGACGTGGCGATGGACGGCTGTGATCCGATTTTTGAGATGATCTCGAGCTCTGATACACCAGTTACGGTGCTCCGCGGGGTCCGATCCCTTTCCGCTTCTGAGAGCGATCTGACCATCGGATCGAAGTCTGACGATCCCGATGGGAAGAAGCGTAGGACTGCTGCTGCTGCTCGGTCCGGTCTTGGACTGAAACCGATTAAAAAAAAATAGTAACGGTAAACTGAAAAAAGGGACAGTATATAAAAAAGTGCCAAAAAAAAGGTTATTATGGTTTGCTGGTATATATTTTGGTCTCATTTGTCTATTTTTCGTAATTATTTTATTTTATTTATTGTTAATTGGTTTGGGAGAAGCTTTAGAAAGAGACGAACGGAGAGGACAAACGACAGCTTTGGGCTGGAGAAAAACGAGGTCGGTAATTTTGCAGTTTGGTACTTGAACAAATGAAATTGCAGTGTGGGGGGGGGGTGGCTGGTTAGTTACTATTAAATTTGGCCCGGCAAAGATTTTCGGTCAACGGCGGTACGGATCTGCCACGTGTCAGCGCTGGTAAACCGACACGCCGTTGAAAATGTTACGCGAGCTCGCGGTTCTTTTCCTCCCAGAGAACAGCTGGATGCGTGACACGTGGCACGTCGAGGGCCCAGCTTTATCTGGAATGGTCAACGTACGTATTCTCTCACGAACTCTGCATGCATGGAGTGCGCTTCGCTTGACGTACGTATACTGTGCTTCACGTGTGAATCACGTGCGCCTAAATCCGGGTTAATAATGGGCCTAAATTAAGGTAAAGGGAAACTTTGAGAATTTTGTGAAAAAATAAGTAGTGGTCCCAGCTTGCAATGCGAGGTCAATTTTGTCGCAACTATTGGTTTTGGGGTGCGAATGGTTCGTTGAAATTTAGACTCTTTTTTGTTTTTATATGTTGATAGAGATTATTTTGCCATTAAAAATCAAGCATTGGTCTCAGTTTCTACTTGAAGAAACTGTTACTAATTAAAACTGATTGTGACAAACGAGCCCTTAGCTGGATTTATCAAGAACAAGCATCTATTCAAAAAAAAAAAAAAAACGTTTTTTCTTTTGAAGAAAATATTTGTAGATACGTAAAGAAATGTCATTAAAGGCAATGGTGCGTTACATAACTTCGAAGCGTGCGTGACTATAGTCACGCAATGCACACATCTCTCCTGGTGCATGCAGCCCCAAAAAATTATTGTGCAAATAATTATATGATGATGCTGATGATTATTTTTCCAGATGAGGACTAAGATTATTTATTTATTTGGGATATATGTGACATTAATGTCATAGGGCCAGCAATTAAAAGCTTTGGAACAATGGCTGCCATTAAACCTGGCCCTGCTCTGCTCTTTTAGGGGGGCAGTTATGTCCTTATATCAGTTATGCTCCTCAGAGCTTTAAATTATATTGGGACCTTTATTCCTGTTGAGGTTTCAATGCCAACATTCTCCCTCCAAATAATAAAAAAGGAAAAATAATAATTAAACCTGTATTAAATACATGTATACTCATTATCCTAAAAAGGCATAATTCTAAAATACATAGAAAAAGCCGTGGCACTTGCTTGGGAAAATAAAATGTATTAAATGCTCTCTCTCTCTCTCTCTCTCTCTCTCTCTCTCTCTCTCTCTGTGAGAGGAGAGAGATGGACTGATGGGTCCTGTGGTTTTCTTTCTATTCTTTGGTTCTCTGCTCATTTGGTTCTCTGCTCACTGAAGCGATAGATGCTTAACACTAAAGATTAACACATGGTTTAATGATCTATTTTTAGTGAATTGTGTTGGGCCCAACTGACATACTCACTGTTTTATTCATTGATAGTTATCAGCATTGGGGATTATTCTGCATATAGGCATGCTTGTTACTTCCATGCATGGGAGCTAATCATACTTCATCCAATCATCAAAAACTAAGTGGGCTTAGAGGATATCATATCAAGGATATATAGATTTTTATAATTAAAATTATTATCATCACATAATTTTTAATTTTATAAAAAAGGCTGGCTATATACAGCCACCCTAATTAACCTAAGACCCGATCGACTTGTGTTAAGTGATACATGCTATAAGCATGAGCATACAAATTCATAAAAAAAGGCTGCCTAGATTCTTTTTTACTATTGTAGTCGCGAGCACACGCATCTAAACACTGCGGGTTGAAAAAATAAATATTGAAAGGTTTTATATAATTTTTTAATTTCAGGTGCATGTATCTACAAATTTGGTAAGAATAATAATGCTAATTGAGCTCATTGTGTGTGTGTGTGTGTGTTATTTTCTAATTTAAAAAAAAAAAGAAAGAAAGGATCTCATTGTTAAGACTGCATTTCTTCAATTCAAATAAACTTACACATAGTATGTTCATATATGTATTATTTTCTTGAACTACTTGCACACTATTGTTCCCCAAGTGTAGTCTATTTAGTATTTTCAGTTAAGAAAAGTAGAAAAATATCACACCACATAGAAATCACCACATGTACACACCATTGGTTAAAGTGTCTCTACACTCTGTATACATCCCTGCCTTGGCTCAAGATCTTGGTCTTCTTTATTAATTATTTACACCCAAAGGGTAAACAATATTAACCTTTTAAAAATGGACTTATTTTGAGACAGATGGCCTTGCCAGTTGATAGTCAAAAGGACTGGTGGGATTGAGGACTTTGTTTTCTTTTACAATTATCCTTACTGCATTTAATTATTATTATTTTAAAGAAGTAAATAAATATACAAAAATGGAGGCCTTTGGTCCTCATCCAACGACTTTGGGAACTCAGGGCTTAACTGTTTTCACTGACGAGAGAGAGGAAGAGGGCACTTTTTCCCAGCTCAAAGTGTTTATTTGAGCATTAGAGAAAAATTGAAGAGGGGATGATATGAGACTGCTGAATACTCTCTCTCTCTCTCACTTCTCTTTTTCTATTCCTCTCAATTTTGACATGATGAAGACAATTAATTATTTTCCTTATTTTCTTCAATAATGCAATATTAATATTGCAATTCCTATCATTAATATTGATATAACATATATATTTTATTTACAGAAATAAAACGAGAGAGATATAACCCATCATGTATAAACACTAGAACTTAAGGAGAGCTTGTGTGACATGAAATTTATAATAGAAAGATCATAGATTCATAATATTCTTATTAAAATGTGAACAGAATGGATAAAATTTTTTTTAAAAAAATGATGGAATTAGGATTTAGGATACTAAATCTGTTCATTAAATAAAAAGAAAATAGTTTCGCAGAGTTGAGATATTTTATGTGAATGGGGACACGTGTTGCTTGCCATCTGTTGTTTGTTGTTGTTGTTGTTGCACTCATCAATTGTGTGAAGACCACTGGTGTGTGACTGGGGACTGAGGACTGCACTGCACACTGCGTGGGATTTTGGGCAGACTGCACTGCACACTGCTTGGGATTTTGTCAGCACGGTGAAAAGATCCTTCATGTTAATAGCTGTCCTTTCCCTTTCTCCCTTCAATTAAATTAAAATAAAAGCAAAGGCAACATGTGTCATGTGAGAGCTCTCCTCTTCCTCTGGCATGTTTTTCTTTAATTTATGCGTTTTTTTTTTATATTGACATCCGGCGTTTTTTTTTTTAAATTTTGTATGCAGCTCTCAATTTTTCATATTTTCATATTTGATCCTTCAAATTTTTTAAATTGAGACAAAACTTTTCTCCGATTAGTTTGTTATTTATTTTCTGACGGTAACATGATGAAACTACATTTTTAATCTCAGCTTATTCAAAAAATATGCATTCGCTCTCTTTCTTTCACTCGCTTTGTCCTCCTCTCCTCACTTCTCGTTGCCACCACCTCACCCGCAACATTGTCACAGTCGTCGTTCGTGTCGCTCCCAATCGCGCTTGTCTCCTCGTGCTCGCTTGATCTCAGTTAGGACTCGACATCGAGATTAAGAGAAAATTGAATATGTTAAAAGAGAAATAAATAGAAAAGAGATGGAGAGTATATTAGTAATTAAAAAAAATATTTCAAGAATTTTCTAGTTTATAAATGAAAAAAAATAACGGATGAGAATTTTTGCAGGCATTTGTAAGATTTGAGAGGTTGATTTAAAAATATAAAGATTTCACTATAAATGTATATGAAATTAAGAAAAATTCTGACTCTTGATATAAAAAAACATCATAACTTATTTATCAGAAGAGGGGGGCAAAGAAAAAAAAAACTTGTGTCTGATTTGCTCTGACTGTTGCTTGATGGGGTCTGCATTGAGGTCCACACTAGTTGTTTTGCGTGCACAAGACAAATACACTGACAACAAATCAATGGAAAAAAACAAGATTACACCTAAGTTGTTTGTAGGTTTGCTCATCTTTGGATCCTTTCTCCACCTCCAAGGTGCCATGAGATGGGAACTGGCAAAAAATTTTATCACACGTCAACAAACAAGGTATGCTACTTTGATGCACATTTTGACTCTAGGATTAATAGAGCACACAATTGTGTGTCTTTACCATCCTCAACTTCTCGTATTAACAAAGCTTCAAGAGAAAGCATCATCTCGTGATGTATATTGTTGTTTTAGAGGACTTGGGCTATAAATTACTAATCTGCAAATATCATTGGAACAAAGTTGGGCTTTCACATAGCACGCTTGATGTCAGTTTCAGTAACACAGCGTATGAAATAAGAGTGATGACATTTTTATAATATGTTAAAAAATTTACGATGTCGATTCTTCAAAGAACGATGTAGAAACTCAAAAAATAGAGATGGCGATATTTTTGTAATTTGATGAAATACTTGCATCGGTTTTCCATAAATCCGACGTAGAAATTCAAACCAAAGAGCCGACTTTTTTAAATAAAAAAGACTTATGATGCCGGTTCTGAAAATGAACTGATGTCACTTCCCCAAAATTAACACATCGGTTCAAAATGAACCGATATCATTTCCCTATTTTCGTTTCCCTCGCAAACCCCAAAAAAATAAAATTATTGCGCCCATTGTCTCTCTCCCTCCCAAATTCCCCATCAGAGCTCAAAAGCCCAGCACCTCCTTGAGCTCGCCTCCGAACTGTAGCTGGAGCTCTGTTTGCTGGCGCCGACGTCGCACGAGCTGTAGTGGCAACAGCAACGGGCTGCAGCAAAGCATCAGCGAGATCTGACTAGAGGGCGAGTGTAGCTCGGTGGCGGTGATTAGGATTTGGGAGCTTGGTGGCGATGGAGGGCAAGTGGAGCTCATGGTGGCGAAGCTGCGGTGGCGGTGGCGATGATTGAGCTCGTGGTGATGGAGCTCGTGGTGCTCAGTGGCTCATGGTGCTCAGTGGTGGCGGGGAAGCTCGTGGTGAAGGAGCGGCGAAACTCGGTTGAGATTTGAAAAAAGATTGGATTTACAGTTTGATGATGATGATAATTTTGATGATTATGATGATATTTTTTTTTTTTGGTCTGAAATATTTCGATCTTCACAGTTTTGTTGACCGTAAAAATTGAATTTTTTTTTTTTGTTCTGAAATATTTTGAATTTGATGGTGATGATGATGACTTTGGGTTCGAATTCGAGATGATGTCGAACTTTCCGCGACGGTCGGAGATGGCATCGTGGAGGAAGATGTTGGATCGCTCCAAGGGAGAGAGATGATGGATGAAGTCTTATTATTATTTTTTAAAAAAATACAATTTTCAAGTAGGATTAAAATCAATATCTTTGCCCCTACCTTACAACGTTGGCGTCATATACGTCGTACGTCCACTACAATAGAAATAAGCTTCCACGGCGATTTAAAACCGTCGTTAAATTAAAACAACAGCGGGTTTAAAACCGCCGTATATCCATGTGCCATTGTAAGCTGAGAGACAACGTTGGCGATTTCAAGCTGCCGTCACACATGAATTTTTTTTTTTTAAAAAAAAACATTCCATGATCAAAAAAAAAAAAAACGTCAAGGCAGCTCGTAACCGATTATTTTGGGGGAAAAAAAAATCATTCCATAAACACTAATTCTTCCATCTGACATGCATGGCTACAATTCTACAAACTACAGTGCTTGATTTCAATCTATACATAATTCACTTGGTAGAATTAATATCTTGACCTTCCATCAGCGGACAAAGCACGTAGTGCCCATTTAAATGAGACAAGGCATGCTTTTATTATTATTATTTTTTAATTCCTTATTGCTCATGAAAGTTATTAGCTTAATTCCTTTATTCACAAAGTCTAATGCCTTGATGCGCAGGAGTATAAACAGATCGTATACACATATTTACCAAATCCGCATTCATTTACCAATCACAAATACGAATATACAATTTATTATACTAACATTTTTTACAGTGCGTATTCGCATACATGCGCGCCCGTGCACGTGTCGTCATTATTATGTTGTTACTTCATGTCCCATAACTTAGGTGACCTAGAATGGGGACATAGACATGCATGACTGCATAGGGTTGTGATGATGGAAACCTATGCTTATGATCAAATTGAGTGGATGTCCATCATGGCATTCCCATCCTCAAGTGTGTGAGATCATCTTTAGATTTGCTTGTGTGCCATGCTTCGATCATGAACTTGCATGACCAAAGTCCTATGTTGTAGCCTTTGAAAGGCAAAAATTTTGCCAACGTAGAGGCCTAGAGAGCCATCAATTTATAGCCCCTTCTTCCTTCTCTTGTGGAAGGTTGTGTATTTTGTTTTCTCGCTCAGAGAGGCAAGCGAAAATTTTTGAATTAAAATGTAAAAATAAGTTTTTACAAGTTTATTACATTTATCGCCAGTACTCGTTTCTGATCATTGATTTCTCATTTCGTTCCACCACCAATTAAAAGGAAAAAAATGCAATAAAACTCTAAACCCTCGTAATAGAAAAATAAAAATCCTACAAATATCTTAGGCAATCGAACTAAAAGAGGGTAAAAAAAAATCCCAAAAGCTATTATCTGAAAAATATAAAATTGTAGGGATTGGAAATGAAGATTTTGTAGCAGTGAAATATCCAAGATTCGTCAGGCTAAGGCCCAAGCCCAGTCTCACAAAAGTTCAAAACTAGCCATAGACAACCCATACATGTTCAAAGGCCTTTCGTCAGACCCAATAAATATGTGATTGGGGAAAAAATTTGGTAAGTATACTTGGTAGCATGTAAGAATCATTGAAAATTGAAAAGAAAATGGTTTCAATATTTTTGCACAATTTGTTAAATAGCTACAAGAACGATCGATAATATTTACTTTCAAGGATCACGGCTTTTTAATTTTTCCTGCGCGTTGCTTGAGTTTTCCGCTTGTATTAAGGGTCTGTTTGGTTGTCGTAACTGACCGTAATTCGTAGTTGTAATTGGTAAAATCTTTTACAATTGTAAATGAGTTACATGTATGTAAATTTTATGGTGTTTGGCTGGTAATATAAAATTGTAAAGTGGGAAAGTGTATTGTACTTTACGGTGTTTGGTTGTCGTAATGTATAAGTCGTAAGTGAAAATTTTGACCACAAATTAACTATTTGTGATTTTAAAGTTTTAATACTGCAAATAAATATTAAAAAAGTTAAATATTAAAAAAAATCTAATATTAATATAAAAAATATTACAAATTTGTATGACCACAAAATTAACTGTAACTGAGCTGTAAGTGAGTGGTAACTGGGTTGCAAGTAACTGTTAGTTGAGTTACGTAAGTCTTTTACGAATTACGGTCAAATAAACGCCGTAATTGTAACTAGGTAGTAAGTCATTACGAATTACGGAGTTTTACGCGAAACAAACATCCCCTAATACTAATCATCAACATACAAGTGAAAAACTGAAACTGGATTGTGAAATCAACACAATTTTTAGGACTGTTTTAATATAGCTCTCGCGGTAACGATAGGTTACACCTGTTTGTGTTAGATTTGCACATGCCACGTACTAGTATTTTCTTGACAACCAACAAGATCGATTGCATCTTGTCTGATACACGACAAACTCGTTGAGATTAAGATTTTTCGGCACTCTGTTTCTCAAGTTTCAATAGATAACATGAATATCTCCAACAAGGCTGAAAGAAATGGCTCAAATTTCAAAAGTTTTTTATTCCTTTTTTGAGAAAAGAAATTTCAGAAATCAATCAAGTGTTCCCTTCTTATATTATTATTATTATTATTATTATTATTTTTGGTAAACTACATTATTCATTTCACAATAATATTGAACAACTGATGTGCGTCCCAAGCCTCTAATAGCTTCTATTCTCCATTTGGGCTGTGTTTAGTATAATATGAATTTTTATCTTTTATATTTCCCCCTGTTTATTCAATGGAGCTCATTAACTTTAAATTCAACAAATAAAATACAAACAAAATGGAGAATTGAATATAGTAAATATGTTTTCTCCTTCCTGTTCTTTTCTGCCGTGCTAGAAAAGTTCTACTTGAGAAAAGTCTGAGCAAAATTTTCTATTATTTTTAAACTAATTGTGAGTGATTGGCCATTCTAAATGAGTTGAAGGTGACTCACCAAATTAGAAATCCAATCAAAATAACATTAGTTATAATAATTATAGAGATAATAAACTGTAATTACTAATAAACAAAAAGGTAAACTAATAATAAAATCAATTTGGAGATTCTTCAGATTTTGTCCACGTTGGATAATTAAGACCCTTGCGGTGGGTCCCACGTGAAAAAAAAAAAAATTTTGAAAGAGTGCGTGATCCGTGCGCCAGTCAACGGGGGAGAAATGAATCGCCGGTTGTAACAGGAAAGGACTGAAATATCCCTGACCACGGACCGGTTTCTCCGCGACCCGCGATATCCGAGTCAAACCCTATCCGATAAGATCCCCCAAGTCAAGAACAATATGCAAATAGATATCCCTTTTAAATCCAGGACAAACGGCGAACAAACGAAGTTAAGAAATAGAGAAGGACCAAGATGCCCCCACGAGTACTATTGTTGACTGATTTTCTGTTTTCATGACACTCCATATAAAAACTTTAATTATTACGAATTATTCAAGTTAGGAACTTTGCTATAAGAAGCACTTGCTTATATTTAATGAGATCGTCACCGTCTTTTTTTGTAACAATAGTTACCTTTGCAACTCGCTCTCTTAATTCACTAGCAATTACTGTCACATTTGAATAAGAGTGAAACTTAGAATTGCACTCAACTTCGCTTTTTGTACGCGCGAGCGAAAACTTAACATTCTTTTTGAGTACAAAGCGTTAGTAAATCTATTTTTTTGTGGGGGGGGGGGGGGGGGGAATTTTTAGTCTTTAGGAAAGAAATGGAGGTTGTTTGTCTTTGTAGTTTTTGTCATTTGAAAAATATATCACTTATTGTACTATATCTTTTAAAATTTCGTTGGGTTTATGTGTTTTTATAGATAAATAATTTGTATCTTAAAATAAAAAAAATGCGAATATTCAAAATGGCTAAAAACGTAATTTTGTTAAAAGGGAAAGAATTAGATATAAACGGCGGTGGGAGAGATTCAAAAATAACCGCCACCCACATTTCTCACCTCCCAAATTACGGTCAGCACGGGCAGACCGGGCAGCGCCCCTCTTCCTTCCACATATAAAAAAGACCGCGGCCCAAAATTTCTAAATGGCGACACCGGAGAAGATGTTGATTTTGACGCCGATTCGTCGCCTCCGTCGACCCGCAACGCTACCAACCAAAACAACAGCATCAAAAACAGATGTAGAAGAAATCATCATGAAGGCGAAGAAGAAGCGGGCCGGGACCTTCCTCTGTTTCGGTCCGCCCGCTACCGACGAGATCGAGGAGTACTACGATGAGAAGGAGCGGCCGGGGAAGGACTCACCGAACGTTGACCGGAGCCGGAATAAGAAGAAGGAGCGATTGATGGTCAAGATTGTGAGATCCTTCTCGATGAAGTCGAATTCGTCGGTTAGTTCCGTTTCCCCTAAATATTTTGAGAAAATTTGAGTTCAAATTTTCGGTTCGTTGGACTTTGAATTTTCGAGATTTTTCTGGCAAAAAAAACCTGTAACTGTGACGATTGGAGCGATTGAGTTCAGAATCCAGAATCGTCCCAAAATGATTACTTTTTTTCTTCGATTTATTGATTCATTTCATTAATTATTCTCAAACAAGATTAAAATTCAGAATTTTTTTTTTCTTGTTGAAGTTTTTCCTTAATTTTCGAGTTTTTTCTCCCCTGATTAAATGTTAGACTTTTTTTCTGATTTTTCCTTTTTTTTTTTTTTTTGGGTTATTTTCTTTTCAGAGCGCGAAATTAACTAGTAACTTCACTATAAACGAAAGACAGCCAGTTGACTCGTCGGAGAATCCTTTCGCCTCCGAATCACTCGGGAAAAATTCGGACGCCCAGATGTTCTCGTCGTCGTCAACGAGCTTGTCTTCCTCCTCCTTCTCCTCCTTCTCCTCCTCCTCCTCCTCCCGCTCCTCCATCTCGTCGCCGATGGTCCAGAAGAAAAAGGCTTTTGCCCCCGCCGGGGCCGAGGAATAACGGCGGATACGCCACCAGGCTCACCCTCGTGCTGCTCAGCCTCTTCGTGATTGTCTTCTGCGGCCGCCTCACCGCCATCCTGTGGACCGCCACGTGGCTGTGCCTGATGCCCGCCAGCGGACGGCCGCCCGGAGGCCGCCGGAGTTCTCGGTGGCGGAGCGGGGGCGGAAGGGGGATTGCTGCGGGGAGGAGGAGAAGAAGCGGGTGGTGCTGGAGGGGTTTTTGCAGAGGAACCGAAAGTATGTTTGAAAATTGGAAAAAAAAAAAGAAAAAAAGGAAAAGAAAAGGAGAAAGAAAAAGAATAGTGAAGAAAAATCATGAAAATACATTTTTTTAAATTTATTTTCCCCTTAAATTTTAGTGTAAATTTTGCAGGGTGAAAGGTTTTTTTTGTAAATTGTGGAAGAAGTCAGTCATCAAGGGCATGGGACCTTTTATATTGTTTTTGCATAAAAATCTCTAAGTTGTAAAAAATAAAAATAGAAAATTGAAAGGTGGGCGTGTTTGGATGTAAGGAATCCGAGTGAAGTGAGGAAGTGAGGAAGTATAATTGCTCATTTCCCTATCTATCCAAACACCGGAAAAGGAAAATAAGAAACCCCCTTTTCCCTTTTTCATCTCTCTTTTACACAACCATTTTCTCACTTTCAGAGTGCTACAGTTAATTTTGTGGTCATGTAAATCTCATTTATAATAAGTTATAGCATAAAACAGTTAATTTTTTGGTCATGTAAATCTCACTTGCATTCTAATTACAATCTATTTTTTATTTTTCTTAATTAATTTTTATTTTAATATTATTTTGCGGTCAACTTTGTGGTCAACTTTTCCATTTCCACTTTTCATTACCATCCAAACACCGGAAACGACAAAACATTTTCCAAACCACACTTCTCACAACACCATCCAAACACCAGAAAACTTACTACTCATTTCCCTTTTTCCTAAAGGAAATAAATTTTACTTCCTACTTCCTCACTTCACACCAATTCCTTAAATCCAAACAGACCCATGAAAGAGATGAAGAATTCTCTTGATATTCATTTACTTTTGGGGGTGATACTAGCAAAAGAAATGTGTTATTTAGTCATTGGCAAATAGCAACAGAAGATAGTTTGATGGGGACATAGTGTTACACGTTGTATTTTGTTTCATTATCACCTTTTTAATCATGAATACATTGCAAAACAGTACATAAGTATTTCTGTTTTTTTTAATCTATACCCTCAATATTTTTAGACTTTAATGCGCAAATCTTGCTCACCATTTATCTTGTTTTCTTTTGACTACTGTTTTTCCAAATTGGGAAAGTGCTATTAAATTACTCTATTGAGAGATATTCATTGTGGATAAAAATCCAATAAGACAGTAGTTGAATTATTGAACATTACAAGGTTCACCCCTTGATTGTGATTTATTGTTGGCTATAATTAAAACTTTGTAGCCCCCTTTTAAAGTGCATAATGGATAAAATGATTGGTTTGGTAGGGTTTGGTTTGATTCCAAATCAAAAGCCAATGTGAGAGAGAGAGAGAGAGAGAGAGAGAGAGAGAGAGAGAGAGGAGATTAAGAAATTTGGTTTGTTTGCAATTAGGTTTTGCATGGGGCCAAGCTTGTGGGATGTGTGGTTTCAAACTTTGGAACAGAGATTGACGTGTGGATTGGTGTCATGTTGGAAGATGATGATTTTTATTTTTTATTTATATAAATAATGAAATCAGTAGCACACACTTGGACTTGTTAAAGATTCTCTCTCTCCACAATAGAAAGCAACTTGATGTGAGTCCTAATCTTTCTATTTGGCTCCTTGGCAACTAAGCTATCAAAGTGTATCATAATAATACAATTATAAGATTATGAGTCAGCAGGAGACGTCAGATATTTTTTTTCAGTGTGAACATAAATATAATAAAATAGAGAAAACGAAAAAAAAAAAAGAAGTCACACTCAGGATTTAAACTTGTGATTTCCAATAACATAATTTTATAAGTTACCCTTTAATTAGAACTTTGAAGTATCTTTATTCTATTAAAAATAATCTAAAAAGAAGAGATTATATATCAAAATTTATAAATCAATTATATTACTACTTCATATATTTTATAAAAATCTAATGTGAGTATTCTCGCACACTAGTGTATATGTGGATCCGCCCCTGTTCTGTTTTGAGCTTGTGTGAAGGGTTCTGCGAGAATTTACACTATCAAATGTAACACACATTTTGGAGACTGATCAGGCTAAAACCATGTGAGCCTTTTAGGCTCAATTTGGGAGGAAAAAAATCAAGAATAGTATGAATTATAAGAAAATTCTGCTATAAATACTTTTAGCAACTAATTTTCGTTAATCATTTGACGTGCATATATAATACAGTCCAGACTTTTCTAGAAAACAAAATTTTAAAGAACTAATTATACATGTTAATTTTATTCGTAAATCAAGTTAACAATAGTAAAGTTTTTTTGCAGCACAAGGAAAAATATTCACTTTTCTAAAATAACAAAAAAGAAAGGAAAAAAATAAGAAAAGCCTTCTCGCATAAAAAAAAGTAGGATATTTAATAGCCATACTCTTGAGCTTGACATGACCCACAATAGCAATCGATCTCTATCCGAAATTAATGCAATTACAACTACATTATTGCACTTGTTGAATAAAATCTCTGCAAGCATCAACATCTAACTATTAGGCTATTTTCAGCTGCATAATAAATAATAAATGTATTTGGAATCATGAATTCTAGTGAATAGACCTGTATCCTCCAATATCTATCTATATCTTCACCTGCATTTGAACTGCAGCCTCTCCTCTCAGTTTCCCCTCCCCAAAAAAAAAAAAAAAAAAAAAAAATCTTTTTTGGTTTGTCCCTTCACAGTTTCTCTTCTTCCTCGCAGAGCTTGCCTTTGCCATCAATGGCACCCTCATGCTCACAAGCATGCGTACCACGTGGCACAAAATCACAAGCTTCCCCAGCGCATGGGCTTGTGATGAGCCTGTTCTATTGATGCATGTGTTTTGTTTGGTGTGAAGAGATGAATGTTTCAAGGGCCCTTTTTTTTGATTTGATTTACACACGTCTTGTGTTAAAACACAAGTGGATAAAATGTTCAGTTTCAGGAGTATAAAATTTTAAATTATCTGAATCTCTTATAATATTAAAAAAAAAAAAGTTAATTTCATGTATCAAGACAGAATTAACTATTTTGTAATATGTGTGGTGGCTCACACGAACCGAATTCCTCTTTTTTTAATAATAAAGTAAAAAAAATTACTCTTTTTAGTTTTCTCTTTCTCTTGGTTTTCTTTTTCTTTTTTTCTTTTCCATTTTTTAAATTGTTACATAGACACAAAAGTCATAGAAGAATGTCTTTTTCCCTTTTTGGATGTTAATGGTCATCTTTTAGGTGTGTTCTTTATAAGTATTTAGCGTGATACCTCTTAAATGGACGGGATACACTTTTTTATTAACATTTAATCGGAAACAGATGTTGTTCAGAGCGAAAAAAACAACAAAAGAGAGAAAAAAGAGTCTTTCAGAAGTTTTTCATATATGCCTAAGTAAACAACTGACAATCAAAGTTAATTAGCTCGATCTCACACATTTGTCATGATCTTCCCATCTTGGTCCTTGAGTAGTGATCCTTGAGCATTCGAGGCAATTA
>JAVJIF010020802.1:0-47399 GCA_038442645.1 Agave tequilana | reverse complement strand
ATTTTCAATTAAGACTAGAAAAGGTTAATTTATTGCATTTGTATATAAAAACTACGTAATACTACTTAGGCTCTTGAAAATCATATTTCTTAACTTTAGGACCCCATTCAGCTCTTATAAGCCATAGAGTTAAGTCTAATCGAGACTGAAAGATTGTTTTTGTTCAAACTTCCCTATTAAGATTTGAAACTAGGTTAATTAGTAGTACTTGTATATTGAAACTATGCAGTAATACTCCCGACTCTTGAAAACCACGTTGTCCCCCATTTAGTCCCTATTTGGCTCTTATAAGGCCTAATTCAAGTCAATCGAGACTAAAGGATTTGATTTTTGATCAAACTTCCCAATAAAGACTATAAATAAGGTTAATTTTTATTAATTACATATAGAACTATGTAATACAACTCCCAATTCTTAAAAATCATGTTTCCCCAATTTGGGTCCTATTTGGCTCTTATTAAGCCCTACTTCAGGCCAATCGGGGCTGATATTTAACTTTTGGTTGAACTTCTCAAATTAAGACTAGAAACAAGGTTAATTCGTAGTAATTCTACATAGAATTATGCATACTACTACTGTCTCTTGGAAACCACATTTCCCCCTATTTTTTCCTTGTTCGGCTCTTACAAGGCATAGTTTAGCTAATCTGAGCTGAAAGTTTGACTTTTTGTCAAACTTTCCAATTAAGGATAAGAAAAAGGTTAATTGTATTTGTACATAGAAATAATGTAATACCACTCTCAGCTCTTGAGAATAAAGTTTTCTCCCTATTTGGCCCTATTTGGCTCTTATATGGCGTACTTCAGGCTATTCGGGGATGAAAGTTTGACTTTTGGTCAAACTTCCCAGTTAAGACTAGAAATAAATTTAATTGATAGTATTTGTACACAAACTATGTAATGTAACTCCTGTCTCTTAAGAAATATACTTCTCCCTGTTGTGGACCTTTCGGTTATATAAGGCCTAGCTCAGGCTAATCGGGACTGAAAGTCACTTTTAGTCAAACTTCCCAATAAAGACATAGAAATGAGGTTAAGTGGTTGTAATTGTCCATAGTAACTATGTAATACTACTCTTAACTCTTAAGAACCAAGTTTCCCCAAGTTTGTTCCCTATTTGGCTCTTATAAGCCTGATTTAGGCCAAGCGGGCGGGCTGAAAGTTTTACTTTTAATCAAACTTCTCAATTAGACTAAAAGTAAGTTTAATTTATATATTTGCACATGAAAATTAGTGAATTCCACTCCTGGCTCTTGAAACCATTATTTCTCCTCGTTTAGGCTTTATTCTGCAATAAGCCTAAGTCTCGCTAATCGGGACTGAAAGTTTGGCTTGATCTTGGTTAAACTTTCCAATTAAGATTAGAAAAAGGTTAACTAGTCGTAAATTGTATATAAAAACGATATAATACCACTCACGACTCTTGAAAACTAAGTTTTCTCCCCGTTTTGGCCCAATTCGGTCTTTATAAGGCCTAGTTCAGACCAACCGGGGCTGAAAGTTTGACTTTTGGTTAAAGTTCCCAATTAAGATTAGAAATAATGTTAATTGGTAGTATTTGTACATAGAAACTATGTAATACCATTTCCGGATATTGAGAACCATATTTTCTATCCGTTGGGCCTTACTCGGCTCTTATATGGCTAATCTCCGGCCAATCGGGGATGAATGATTGACTTTTGCTCAAACTTCATAATTAAGACTAGAAACAAGGTTAATTGAAAGTAATTATACATAAAATCTGTGTAATACTCCTCTCAGCTCTTAAGAACCACGTTTTCTCCTTTTTGGGTCTTAGTGGGCTCGTATAAGGCTTAGCTCAAGCCAATCAGGGCCGAAAGTTTGGATTTTGGTCAAATTTCACAATTAAAACTAGATACAATTTATTAATAGTAATTGTACAAAAAAAAACTATGTGTCAGTACTCCGGTTGTTGTGAAAACCACACTTTCTCCATGTTTTTTCCCTATTTGGCTTTTATCAGGCCTAGTTCAGGGCCAGTCGGGGCCGAAAGTTTGACTTTTGGTCAAACTTTCTAATTAAGACTAGAAAAACGCTAAATTGGTAGTAATTATACATAGAAACAATCTAATACTACTCTCGGCTCTTGAGAATCACATTTTCTCCCCATTTGGCTATACTCGGCTCTAATAAGGTTGAAGGCCAATCAGATTGAAAGTTTGACTTTTGGTCAAACTTCTCAATTAATGCTAGAAACAAAGTAGTTGGAAGTAATTTAACATAAAAGCTATGTCATACTAATCCAGCTCTTAGAACCAAGTTTTTCCCATGTTTATTCTTGATTCGGCTCTTATAAGGCCTAGTCTAGGCCATGGGATTGAAAGTTTGGCTTTTTGGAAAAACTTTCAAATTAAGACTATAAATTAGTTTAATTGATAGTTATTTTTATATAGAAACTATGTAATACCACTCTTGGCTTTTGAAAAGCACGTTTTCTCCCAGTTCGGCTCTTATAAGGCCTAGTTCTGGCCAATCGGGGCTGAAAGTTTGACTTTAGTTAAACTTCCAATTAAGACTAGAAGTAAGATTAATTAGTAGTATTTGTACATAGAAACTATATAATATAACTCATGGCTATTGACAACCATGTTTTCTCCCTGTTTGGCCTTATTTCACTCTTATATGGCTTAGCTTAGGCCAATCAGGGATGAATTTTGAATTTTGGTCAAACTTCTCAATTGACACTAGAAATAAGGTTAATTGGAAGTAACTATACATAGAAACTATGTAATACTACTCTCGGCTCTTGAAAATTACGTTTTATTCTATTCGGGCCCTACAAGGCTCATATAAGGCCTAGTTCAGTCAATCAGGGTTGAACTTGGCTTTTAGTCAAACTTCTCATTGAAGACTAAAAATAAGCTTAATTAGTAGTAATTGTAGATAGAAATTATGTAATGCCACTCTCAGCTCTTGAAAATTACATTTTTCCTATGTTTATTTTTTATTCGGCTCTTATAAGGCCCAAATCAGCCCAATCGGGCTGATGGTTTGTCTTTTGGTCAAACTTACTAATTAAGACAAGAAATAAGATTAGGTGGTAGTATTTGTACATATAAAATTATGTAATACCACTCCAGGGTCTTAAGAACCACGTTTTGTCCCCGTTTGGACCCTATTCGGCTCTTATATGGCCCAGTTCAAACCAATCAGGGCTGAAAGTTTGATTTTTGATCAAACTTCCTAATTATTACTAGAAATTAGGTTAATTGATAGAATTTATATATTGAAACTATGTAATTTCACTCCTATCTCTTAGAATGAAGTTTCTCTTGTTTGGACCCTATTCGGCCCTTATATGCCCTTAAGAACAACATTTTCTCCTAGTTCAGGCCAATCGTGAATGAAAATTTGACTTTAGTTAAATATACCTATTATGACTAGAAATAAAGTTAAGTGGAAGTAATTGTACATAAATATTATGTAATACTACTTCCGGATCTTGAGAATCACGTTTTCCCCATGTTTGGGCCTTATCGGCTCTTATAAGGCATATTATAGGCCATCAAGGTTGAAAGTTTGGCTTTAGTCAAACTTCCCAATTAAGATTAAAAATAAGTTAATTGTTAGTATTTGTACATAGAAAACTATATAATACACTCTCGGCTCTTGAAAATCATATTCCTCACCGTTTAGGCCCCTATTGGCTCTTAAGGCCTATTTCAGGCTATTCGGGGCTGAAAGTTTGAATTCTGACCAAATTTCTCAATTAAGACTAAAAACAAGGTAAATTGGTATTATTTATACATAGAAACTATTTAATAAGACTCACAGCTCTCAAAAACCACATTTTCTCCCGTTTAGAACCTATTTAGCTCTTATAAGGCCTAGTTTACTAGATGGGGCTGAAAGTTTGACTTTGAATAATCTTCTCTATTAAGACTAGAAAGAAGGTTAATTGATAGTATTTGTACATAGAAAGTGTGTAATACCACAACCGGATCTTGATAACATGTTTCTCCTCGTTTGGGTCCTATTGGGCTCTTATATGGCCTAATTCAGGCCAATCAGGGATGAAAACTTGACTTTTGATTAAACTTCCAATTAAGGTTAGAAACAAGGTTAATTGGTAGTAATGTATATAAAAACTATATAATAATACTCTCGGCTCTTGAGAACCACATTTTCTCCCCTTTAAGCCTTACTCGGCTTTTATAAAGCTTAATTCAGGCCAATCAGAGGCGAAAGTTTGACTTTTGTTAAACTTTCCAATTAATACTAGAACAAAGTTAATTGAAAGTAATTGTACGTATAACTATGTAATACTGCTCGTGACTTCTGAGAACAAATTTTCCCCAATGGTTGTTCCCTATTCGGCTCTTATAAGGCCAAGTTTAGGCCAATCAGGGCTGAAATTTGGCTTTTGGTTAAACTTCCAAATTAAGACTAGAAATAAATTTAATTGATAGTATTTGTGCTTAGAAACAATGTAATACTACTGCTGACTCTTAAGAACCATATTTTTCCCATATTTGTTTCCTATTCGGCTTTTATAAGGCCTAGTTAGGCCAAATCAAGCTGAAAGTTTGACTTTTGATTAAACTTTCCAATAAGACTAGAAATAAGTTTAATTAATAGTATTTATATATAGAAACTATGTAATACTACTCTCGGATCTTGAAAACAATATTTTCCCCGTTTGAGCCCTACTTGGCTCTTATAAGGCCTAGTTTAGGTCAATCAGGACTGAAAGTTTGGTTTTTAGTCAAACTTCTCAATTAAGATTAGAAACAAGTTTAATTAGCAGTATTTGTATATAAAAACTATGAAATACTACTCAGGCCCTTGAAGACCACGTTTTCACATTATTTGAACCCTAATCGCTTTTATAAGACCTAGTTCCGACCAATAGAGGCTGAAAGTTTAAATTTTCGTCAAACTTCATAATTTAGAGCACAAATTAGGCTATAATAGTAATGCACATTGAAACTATGTAATACTACTACTTACTATTCAAATCTTATTATTTTCTCCCGTTTGGGCTCTATTCCGCTCTTATAAGGTCTAGTTCAGGCTAATCGAGGCTGAAAACTTGACTTTATTCAACTTTCTATTAAGTTTAGAAACAAGGTTAATAAGTAGTAATTGTATATAGAAACTATGTAATACTACTTACGGCTCTTGAACCCCATGTTTTTCCCCTCGTTTCTCTATTCGGCCTTATACGGCCTAGTACATGCCAATCGAGGCTGAAATTTTGACTTTCGATCAAACTTTCTAATTAAGACTAGAAATAAAGTTAATTAGTCGAAATCAGTAATAGAAACTATGCAATACTATTCCGGCTCGTGTAAAAACCATATTTTCCCCCTGTTTGGGCCCCAATCGGCTCTTATAAGATCTAATTTAGACCAATCAGGGCAGAAAGTTTGCCTTTTGGTAAAAATCCCAATTAAGACCAGAAATAAATTTAATTATTAGTATTCATATATAGAAATAATGTAATACTACTTATAGATCTTGAAAACCATGTCTTCCCCTGTTTAGACCCTATTCGGCTCTTATAGGGCCTAGTTCAAGTCAATCAAGGCTGAAATTTTGACTTTTGATCAAATTTCTAATTAAGACTAAAAAAAGGGTTAATTTATTGCATTTGTATATAAAAACTACGTAATACTACTTACGGCTCTTGAAAAGCATGTTTTCTTAACTTTTGAACCCTATTAAGCTCTTATAAGGCCTATTTAAGTCTAATCGAGACTGAAAGATTGGTTTTTTGTCAAATTTCCCTATTATGACTTGAAACTAGATTAATTAGTAGTATTGTATATTGAAACTATGCAGTAATTCTCCTGACTCTTGAAAACCATGTTGTCACCCCATTTAGGCCCTATTTGGCTCTTATAAGGCCTAGTTCAAAGTCAATCAGGCTAAAGGATTTGATTTTTGATCAAACTTCCCAATAAAGACTATAAACAAGTTTAATTTTTATTAATTATATATAGAACTATGTAATACAACTCTCAATTCTTGAAAACCATGTTTTCTCCAATTTGGGACTTATTTGGCTCTTATTAAGGCCTACTTCAGGGTAATCGGGGCTGATATTTAACTTTTGGTTAAACTTCCCAAATTAAGAGTAGAAACAAGGTTAATTAGTAGTAATTATATGTAAAAACTATGTAAACTACTCACAGCAATTGAAAAACATGTTTTCTCCCCATTGGGCCCGATTCGCCTCTTATGAGGCTTAGTTCAGGCCAATCTGGGCTGAAAGTTTGACTTTTGGTCAAACTCCCAAATAAGAACTAGAAATAAAGTTAATTCGTAGTAATTCTACATAGAAACTATGCAATACTACTCACATCTCTTGAAAACCACATTTCCCCCTATTTTTTCCTTGTTCAGCTCTTTACAAGGCATAGTTTAGGCTAATCTGGGCTGAAAGTTTGACTTTTGGTCAAACTTTTCAATTAAGGACTGGAAAAAGGTTAATTTGTATTTGTACATAAAAATAATGTAATACCACTCTCGGCTCTTGAGAATAAAGTTTTCTCCCTGTTTTGGCTCTATTTGGCTCTTATATGGCATACTTCAGGCCATTCGGGGATGAAAGCTTGACTTTTGGTTAAACTTCCCAGTTAAGACTAGAAATAAATTTAATTTATAGAATTTGTACATAAACTATGTAATACAACTCCTGGCTCTTGAGAAAAACACTTTCTCCCTGTTGTGAACCTATTCGGCTCTTATAAGGCCTAACTCAGGCTAATCGGGATTGAAAGTCACTTTTAGTCAAACTTCCCAATAAAGACCATAGAAATGAGGTTAAGTGGTAGTTTGTCCATAGTAATTATGTAATACAACTCTTAACTCTTAAGAACTAAGTTTCCCAATGTTTGTTCCTTTTCGGCTCTTATAAGCCTGATTTAGGCCAAGCGGGGCTGAAAGTTTTACTTTTAATCAAATTTCTCAATTAAGACTAAAAGTAAGTTTAATTTATATATTTGCACATGAAAACTATGTAATTCCACTCCTGGCTCTTGAAATCATGTTTTCTCTAGGCCCTATTCCGCAATAAGGCCTAATTCTCGCTAATCGGGGCTGAAAGTTTGACTTGATTTTTAGTCAAACTTTCTAATTAAGATTAGAAAAGGTTAACTAGTCGTAAATTGTATATAGAAACAATGTAATACCACTCACGACTCTTGAAAACTAAGTTTTCTCCCCGTTTGGCCCTATTCGGCTCTTATAAGACCTAATTCAGACCAACCGGGGCTGAAAGTTTGACTTTTGGTCAAAGTTCCCAATTAAATTAGAAATATTTAATTGGTACTATTTGTACATAGAAACTATGTAATGTCATTTCCGGCTTTTAAGAACCATATGTTCTATCCGTTTGGGCCCTACTCTGCTCTTATATAGCCAATTTCAGGCCAATCGGGGATGAATGATTGACTTTTGGTCAAATTTCATAATTAAGACTAGAACAAGGTTAATTAAAAGTAATTATACATAAAATCTGTGTAATACTACTTTCGGCTCTCAAGAACCACGTTTTCTCCCGGTTTGGGCCCTAATGGGCTCGTATAAGGCTTAGCTCAAGCCAATCGGGCCGAAAGTTTGGCGTTTGGTCAAATTTCACAATTAAAACTAGATACAAGTTTAATTAATAGTAACTGTACATAAAAACTATGTGTTACTACTCCCAGTTCTTGAAAATCACACTTTCCCCATGTTTTTTTCCTATTCGGCTTTTATGAGGCCTAGTTCAGGCCAATCGCGGGCCAAAAGTTTGACTTTTGGTCAAACTTC
The DNA here is from genome assembly GCA_038442645.1 of Agave tequilana. Classification (NCBI taxonomy): domain Eukaryota; kingdom Viridiplantae; phylum Streptophyta; class Magnoliopsida; order Asparagales; family Asparagaceae; genus Agave; species Agave tequilana. The sequence goes on along the minus strand of JAVJIF010020802.1, from coordinate 39,624 downwards.
CTAATTAAGATTAGAAAAAAGCTTAATTGGTAGTAATTATACATAGAAACAATCTAATACTACTCTCGCCTCTTGAGAATCACGTTTTCTCCCCATTTGGGCTATACTCGGCTTTAATAAGGCTGAAGGCCAATAAGACTGAAAGTTTGACTTTTGGTCAAACTTCCCAATTAATACTAGAAACAAAGTTAGTTGGAAGTAATTGAACATAAAAGCTATGTAATACTAATCCCAGCTCTTGAGAACCATGTTTTCCCATGTTTGTTCTTAATTCGGCTCATATAAGGCCTAGTGTAGGCAATCGGGGCTGAAAGTTTGGCTTTTTGGTAAAACTTTCAAATTAAGACTATAAATTAGTTTAATTGATAGTTATTTTTACATAGAAACTATGTAATACCACTCTTGGCTTTTCAAAAGCACATTTTCTCCCAGTTTAGGCCCTATTCGGCTCTTATAAGGCCTAGTTCTGGCCAATCGGGGCTGAAAGTTTGACTTTGGTCAAACTTTCCAATTAAGACTAGAAGTAAGGTAATTTGTAGTATTTGTACATAGAAACTATGTAATACAACTCACGGCTATTGACAACTATGTTTTCTCCCTGTTTGGGCCTGCTCAGGCCAAGCAGAGATGAATATTTGAATTTTACTCAAACTTCTCAATTGATACTAGAAACAAGGTTAATTGGAAGTAACTGTACATAGAAACTATGTAATACTACTCCCGGCTCTTGATAACCACGTTTTATTCTTGTTCGGACCCTACACGGACTCTTATAAGGCCTAGTTCAGTCAATCAGGGTTGAACCTTGGCTTTTAGTTAAACTTCTCATTTAAGACTAAAAATAAGCTTAATTAGTAGTAATTGTACATAGAAACTATGTAATGCCACTCTCAGCTCTTTAAAATCACGTTTCCCCATGTTTATTCTTTATTCGGCTCATATAAGGCCCAAATCAGCCCGATCGGGGCTGAAGGTGTCTTTTGGTCAAATTTTCTAATTAAGACTAAAAAAAAGATTAGTTGGTAGTATTTGTACATAGAAATTATGTAATACCACTCCGGGTCTTAAGAACCACGTTTTCTCCCCGTTTGGGCCCTATTCGGCTATTATATGGCCTAGTTCAAACCAATCAGGGCTGAAAGTTTGATTTTTGATCAAACTTCCTAATTATTACTAGAAATTAGGTTAATTTATAGAATTCATTTATTGAAACTATATAATACCACTCTTGTCTCTTAAAAATGAAGTTTTCTTCCTGTTTAGGCCCTATTCGGCTCTTATATGCCCTTAAGAGCAACGTTTTCTTCCTACTTTAGGCCAGTCGTAGATGAAAGTTTGACTTTTAGTTAAATATACCAATTATGACTAGAAATTAGCTTAAGTGGTAGTAATTGTACATAAATATTATGTAATACTACTCTCGGATCTTGAGAACCACGTTTTCCCCATGTTTGGGCCTTACTCGGCTCTTATAAGGCATAGTTTAGGCCCATCAAGGTTGAAAGTTTGGCTTTTGGTCAAACTTTCCAATTAAAACTAGAAAGTCACTTTTAGTCAAACTTCCCAATAAAGACCATAGAAATGAGGTTAAGTGATAGTAATTGTCCATAGTAACTATGTAATACTACTCTTAACTCTTAAGAACCAAGTTTTCCCCATGTTTGTTCCCATTCGGCTCTTATAAGCCTGATTTAGGCCAAGCGGGGCTGAAAGTTTTACTTTTAATCAAACTTCTCAATTATGACTAAAAGTAAGTTTAATTTATATATTTGCACATGAAAATTATGTAATTCCACTCCTGGCTCTTGAAATCATTATTTCTCCTCGTTTAGACTTTATTCTACAATAAGCCTGATCTCGCTAATCGGGGCTGAAAGTTTGACTTGATCTTTGGTTAAACTTTCCAATTATGATTAGAAAAAGGTGAACTAGTTGTAAATTGTATATAGAAACGATATAATACCACTCACGACTCTTGAAAATTAAGTTTTCTCCTCGTTTTGGCCCTATTTCGGCTCTTATAAGGCCTAGTTCAGACCAACCGGGGTTGAAAGTTTGACTTTTGGTCAAAGTTCCCAATTAAGATTAGAAATATTTTAATTGGTAGTATTTGTACATAGAAACTATGTAATACCGTTTCCGGCTATTGAGAACCATATTTTCTATCCGTTTGGGCCTTACTCGGCTCTTATATGGCCAATTTCGGTCAATCGGGAATGACTGATTGACTTTTGCTCAAACTTCATAATTAAGACTAGAAATAAGGTTAATTGAAAGTAATTATACATAAAATCTGTGTAATACTCCTCTCAGCTCTTAAGAACCACGTTTTCTCCTTTTAGGGCCCTAATGGGCTCGTATATGGCTTAACTCAAGCCAATCAGAGCCGAATGTTTGGCTTTTGGTCAAATTTCATAATTAAAACTAGATACAAGTTTAATTAATAGTAACTGTACATAAAAACTATGTGTTACTACTCCCGGTTCCTGAAAACCACACTTTCCCCATGTTTTTTCCCAATTCGGCTTTTATCAGGCTAGTTCAGGACAATCGGGGCCGAAAGTTTGACCTTTAGTCAAACTTCCCAATTAAGACTAGAAAAAAGCTTAATTGGTACTAATTATACATAGAAACAATCTAATACTACTCTCGGCTCTTGAGAATCATGTTTCTCCCCATTTGGGCTATACTCGGCTCTACTAAGGCTGAAGGCATTCAGACTTAAAGTTTGACTTTTGGTCAAACTTCCCAATTAATACTAGAACAAAGTTAGTTGGAAGTAATTGAACATAAAAGCTATGTAATACGAATCCCAGCTCTTGAGAACCACGTTTTTCCCATGGTTGTTCTTAATTCGGCACTTATAAGGCCTAGTTTAGGCCAATCAGGGCTGAAAGTTTGATTTTTTGGTAAAACTTTCAAATTAAGACTATAAATTAGTTTAATTGATAGTTATTTTTATATAGAAACTATGTAATACCACTCACGGCTTTTGAAAAGCACGTTTTCTCCCAGTTTAGGTACTATTCGCTTCTTATAAGGCCTAGTTCTGGCTAATCGGGGCTAAAAGTTTGACTTTCGTTAAACTTTCCAATTAAGACTAGAAGTAAGAATAATTAGTAGTATTTGTACATAGAAACAATGTAATACAACTCATGACTATTGACAACCATGTTTTCTTCCTGTTTGGGCCTTATTCGACTCTTATATGGCTTAGCTCAGGCCAATTAGGGATGAATGTTTGAATTCTAGTCAAACTTCTCAATTGACACTAGAAATAAGGTTAATTGGAAGTAACTGTATATTTATGTAATACTATTCCCGGCTCTTGAAAACCACGTTTTATTCTTGTTCGGGCCCTACACAGTTCATATAAGGCATAATTCAGTCAATCAGGGTTGAATCTTGGCTTTTAATCAAACTTCTCATTGAAGACTAAAAATAAGCTTAATTAGTACGAATTGTACATAGAAAATATGTAATGCCACTCGAAGCTCTTGAAAATCACAATTTCCCTATGTTTATTCTTTATTCGGCTCTTATAAGGCCCAAATCAGCCCAATCGGGGCTGATGGTTTGTCTTTTCGTCAAACTTTCTTATTAAGACTAGAAATAAGATTAGTTGGTAGTATTTGTACATAGAAATTATGTAATACCACTCCAGGGTCTTAAGAACCACGTTTTCTCCCCGTTTGGGCCCTATTCGGCTCTTATATGGCCTAGTTCAAACCCATCAAGGCTGAAAGTTTGTTTTTTGATCAAACTTCCGAACTATTATTAGAAATTAGGTTAATTGATAGAATTTATATATTGAAACTATGTAATTTCACTCCTGTCTCTTAAGAATGAAGTTTTCTTCCTATTTAGGCCCTATTCGGCTCTTATATGCCCTTAAGAACAACGTTTTCTTCCTAGTTCAGGCCAATCATGGATGAAAATTTGACTTTTAGTTAAATATACCAATTATGACTAGAAATAAAGTTAATTGGTAGTAATTGTACATAAATATTATGTAATACTACTCCCAAATCTTGAGAACCACGTTTTCCCCATGTTTGGGCCTTACTCGGCTCTTATAAGGCATAATATAGGCCCATCAAGGTTGAAAGTTTGGCTTTTGGTCAAACTTTCCAATTAAGACAAGAAATAAGTTTAATTAATAGTATTTGTATATAGAAACTATGCAATACTACACTCGGATCTTGAAAACAATATTTTCTCCCCGTTTGAGCCCTACTTGGCTCTTATAAGGCTTAGTTTAGGCCAATCAGGGCTGAAAGTTTGGTTTTTAGTCAAACTTCTCAACTAAGATTAGAAACAATTTAATTAGTAGTATTTGTATATAAAAACTATGTAATACTACTCAGGCCCTTGAAGACCACGTTTTCACATCATTTGGACCCTACTCGGCTTTTATAAGGCCTAGTTCTGACCAATAGAGGCTGAAAGTTTGAATTTTAGTTAAACTTCATAATTTATAGTACAAATAAGGCTAATTAATAATAATTGCACATAGAAACTATGTAATACTACTACCGACTATTCAAAATCTTATATTCTCCCCGTTGGGCTCTATTCCGCTCTTATAAGGTCTAGTTCTGGCTAATCGAGGCTGAAAGCTTGACTTTTGTTCAAACTTTCCAATTAAGATTAGAAACAAGGTTAATAAATAGTAATTGTATATAGAAACTATGTAATACTACTTACGGCTCTTGAACCCCATGTTTTTCCCTCATTTCTCTATTCGGCTCTTATACGGCCAAATACAAGCCAATCGAGACTGAATTTTGACTTTCGATCAAACTTTCTAATTAAGACTAGAAATAAAGTTAATTAGTAGAAATTAGAAATAGAAACTATGTAATACTATTTCCGGCTCGTGAAAATCATGTTTTCCCCCTATTTGGGCCCCAATTGGCTCTTATAAGATCTAATTCAGACCAATCAGGGCAGAAAGTTTGCCTTTTGGTAAAAATTCCCAATTAAGACCAGAAATAAAGTTAATTATTAGTATTCATATACAGAAATAATGTAATACTACTCACAGATCTTGAAAACCATGTCTTCCTCCTGTTTAGGCCCTATTCGGCTCTTTCTAATTAACTATGTAATACTAATCCCAGATCTTGAGAATCACGTTTTTCCCATGTTTGTTCTTAATTCGGCTCTTATAAGGCCTAGTTTAGGCCAATCGGAGCTGAAAGTTTGGTTTTTTTGCAAAACTTTCAAATTAAGACGATAAATTAGTTTAATTGATAGTTATTATTATATAGAAACTATGTAATACCACTCTCAGCTTTTGAAAAGCATGTTTTTTCTCAGTTTAGGCCCTATTCGGCTCTTATAAGGCCTAGTTTTGGCCAATCGGGGCGGAAAGTTTGACTTTGGTCAAACTTTCCAATTAAGACTAGAAGTAAGGTTAATTGATAGTATTTGTGCATAGAAATTATGTACTACAACTCATGGCTATTGACAACCATGTTTTCTCCCTGTTTGGGCCTTATTCCACTTTTATATTGCTTAGCTCAGGCCAATCATGGATGAATGTTTGAATTTTGGTCAAACTTCTCAATTGACACCAGAAACAAGGTTAATTGGATGTAACTGTACATAGAAACTATATAATACTACTCCCGGCTATTGAAAACCACGTTTTATTCTTGTCGGGCCCTACACGGCTCTTATAAGGCACAGTTCAGTCAATCAGGATTGAACCTTGGCTTTTAGTCAAACTTCTCATTTAAAACTAAAAATAAGCTTAATTAGTAGTAATTGTACATGGAAACTATGTAATGCCACTCTCAGCTCTTGAAAATCACGTTTTTCCCATGTTTATTCTTTATTCGGCTCTTATAAGGTCCAAATCAGCCAAATCGGGGCTGAAGGTTTGTCTTTTGGTCAAACTTTTTAATTAAGACTTGAAATAAGATTAGTTGGTAGTATTTGTATATAGAAATTATGTAATACCACTCCCGGGTCTTAAGAACCACGTTTTCTCCCCGTTTGGGCCCTATCGGCTCATATATGGCCTAGTTCAAGCAAATCAGGGCTGAGAGTTTCATTTTTGATCAAACTTCCTAATTATTACTAGAAATTAGGTTAATTGATAGAATTTATATATTGAAACTATGTAATACCACTCCTATCTCATAAGAACGAAGTTTTCTTCCTGTTTTGGCCCTATTCGGCTCTTATATGCCCTTAAGAACAACATTTTCTTCCTAGTTCAGCCCAATCCTAGATGAAAGTTTGACTTTTAGTTAAATATACCAATTATGACTAGAAATAAGGTAACGTGGTAGTAATTGTACATAAATATTATGTAATACTACTCCCGGATCTTGAGAATCACGTTTTCCCCATGTTTGGGCCTTACTCGGCTCTTATAAGGTATAGTTTAGGCCCATCAAGTTTGAAAGTTTGGTTTTTGGTCAAACTTCCCAATTAAGACTAGAAATAAGTTTAATTTATAGTATTTGTACATAGAAACTATGTAATACCACTCTCGGCTCCTGAAAACCATGTTCCTCCCTGTTTAGGCCCCTATTTGGCTCTTAAGGCCTATTTCAGACTATTCGGGGCTGAAAGTTTTGAATTGTGACCAAACTTCCAAATTAAAACTAAAAACAAGGTAATTGGTATTATTTATACATAGAAACTATTTAATAAGACTCACGGCTCTCGAAAACGACATTTTCTCCCCGTTTAGAACCTATTTGGCTCTTATAAGTCCTAGGTCAAACTAGTTGGGGCTGAAAGTTTGACTTTTGATCAATCTTCTCTATTAAGACTAGAAAGAAGGTTAATTGATAGTATTTGTACGTTTTAAGTGTGTAATACCTCAACCAGATCTTAATAACCACGTTTTCTCCCTGTTTGTGTTCTATTGGGCTCTTATATGGCCTAATTCAATCCAATCAAGGATGAAAACTTGACTTTTTGATTAAACTTTCCAATTAAGGCTAGAAAGAAGGTTAATTAGTAGTAATTGTATATAAAAACTATATAATAATACTCTCGGCTCTTGAGAACCACGTTTTCTCCCCTTTAAGCCTTACTCAGCTCTTATAAAGCCTAATTCAGGCCAATCAGGGGCGAAAGTTTGACTTTTTGTTAAACTTTCCAATTAATACTAGAAACAAAGTTAATTGAAAGTAATTGTACATATAAATTATGTAATACTTCTCGTGACTCCTGAGATCCAATTTTTCCCAATGTTTGTTCCCTATTCGGCTCCTATAAGGCCAAGTTTACGCCAATCAGGGCTGAAATTTGGCTTTTGGTTAAACTTCCCAATTAAGTCTAGAAATAAATTTAATTGATAGTATTTGTGCTTAGAAACAATAATAATACTACTGCTGACTCTTGAGAACCACATTTTCCCCATATTTGTTTCTTATTTGGCTATTATAAGGCCTAGTTAGGCCAAATCGGGCTAAAAGTTTGACTTTTGGTCAAACTTTCCAATTAAGACTAGAAATAAGTTTCATTAATAGTATTTGTATATAGAAACTATGTAATACTACTTTCAGATCTTGAAAACAATATTTTCTCCCCGTTTGAGCCCTACTTGGCTCTTATACGGCCTAGTTTAGGCTAATCAGGGTTGAAAGTTTAATTTTTAGTTAAACTTCTGAATTAAGATTAGAAACAAGTTTAATTAGTAGTATTTATATATATAAACTATGTAATACTACTCAGGCCCTTGAAGACCACGTTTTCACATCATTTGGACCCTACTCGGCTTTTATAAGACCTAGTTCTGACCAATAAAGGCTGAAAGTTTGGATTTTAGTCAAACTTCATAATTTAGAGTACAAATCAGGCTATAATAGTAATGCACATTGAAACTATATAATACTACTACTTTCTATTAAAAATCTTATTTTCCCCCCGTTTAGGCTTTATTCTGCGATTATAAGGTCTAGTCAGGCAAATAGAGGCTGAAAGCTTGACTTTTTGTCCAAACTTTTCAATTTAGATTAGAAACAAGGTTAATAAGTAGTAATTGTATATAGAAACTATGTAATACAACTCACGACTCTTGAACCCCATGTTTCCCCTCGTTTCTTTATTCGGCTCTTATACGACCTAGTATATACCAATCGGGGCTGAAAGTTTGACTTTGGTCAAACTTTCTAATTAAGACTGGAAATAAAGTTAATTAGTAGGAATTAGAAATAGAAAACTATGTAATAGTATTCCCGGCTCGTGAAAATCATGTTTTCCCCCTGTTTGAGCCCCAATCGGCTCTTATAAGATCTAATTCAGACCAATCGGGCAGAAAGTTTGCCTTTTGGTAAAATTCCCAATTAAGATCAGAAATAAAGTTTATTATTAGTATTCGTATATAGAAATAATGTATACTACTCACAGATCTTGAAAACCATGTCTTCCCCCTGTTTGGGCCCAGTTCAGCTCTTATAGGGCCTAGTTCAAGTCAATCAAGGCTGAAATTTTGACTTTTGAACAAACTTCCAATTAAGACTAAAAAAAGGTTAATTTATTGCATTTGTATAAAAAACTACGTAATACTACTTATGGCTCTTAAAAATCATGTTTTCTTAACTTTTAAACCCTATTCAGCACTTATAAGGCATAATTAAGTCTAATCGAGACTGAAAGATTGGTTTTTGGTCAAACTTTCCTATTAAGACTTGAAACTAGGTTAATTAGTAGTAATTGTATATTGAAACTATGCAATAATACTCCCGACTCTTGAAAATCACATTGTCACCCCATTTAGGCCCATTTGGCTCTTATAAGGCCTAGTTCAAGTCAATCGAAGCTAAAGGATTTGATTTGTGATCAAACTTCCCAATAAAGACTATAAATAAGGTTAATTTTTATTAATTATATATAGAACTATATAATACAACTCCCAATTCATGAAAACTATGTTTTCCACAATTTGGGTCCTATTTGGCTCTTATTAAGGCCTACTTCAGGCCAATCGGGGCTGATATTTAACTTTTGGTTAAACTTCCCAAATTAAGACTAGAAACAAGGTTAATTAGTAGTAATTATATATAGAAATTATGTAATACTACTTCCGGTTCTTGAAAACCACGTTTTCCCTTGTTTAGGCCCTATTCGGCTCTTATAAGGCCTAGTTCAGTCTAATAGGGACTAAAAGTTTGACTTTTGATCAAACTTCTCAATTAAGATTAGAAATAAGGTTAATTAGTAGTAATTATACATAGAAACTATGTTACCACTCGTAGCTCTTAAAAATCATATTTCCCCTTGTTTGGGTCCTATTTAACTCTTATAAGGCCTAATTAAGGCCAATCGGGTTGAAAGTTTAACTTTTAGTCAAACTTCTCAATTAAGACTAGAAATAAGTTTAATTAGCAGCATTTGTGCATAAAACCTATATAATATCACTACCAGCTCTTGAGAGATAGTTTTCTCCCCGTTTGGGCCCATTCGGCTCTTATATGGCCTAATTCCGGCCAATCCGAGATGGGAGTTTGACTTTTGATCAAATTTCTCAATTAAAATTAGAAACATGGTTAATTAGTAGTAATTTACTTAAAAACTCTGTAATACTACTCATGGCTCTTGAAAACTTTGTTTTCTCCTAGTTTATCCCTGTTCGGTTCTTATGAGGCCTAGTTCAGGCCAACGGGGTTAAAACTTTAGGTTTTGATCAAACTTCCTAATTAAGACTAGAAACAAGGTTAATTAATAGTAATTGTATATAGAAATTATGTAATACCACTCATGGCTTTTGAAAATCAAGTTTTTCCCTATTTAGGGGCCCTTCGGCTCTTATAAGGCCAAGTCTTAGCCAATCAGGGTTGAAATTTTGACTTTTCGTTAAACCTCTTAATTAAGACTAGAAACAAGGTTAATTAGTAGTAATTGTATGTAAAAACTATGTAACGCTACTCACAGCTGCTGAAAACCATATTTTCTCCCTGTTTGAGCCTCATTCGTCTCTTATAAGGCTTAGTTCATACCAATTCGGGCTGAAAGTTTGATTTTTGGTCAAACTTCCCAATAAGGACTAGAAATAAGGTTAATTCATAGTAATTCTACGTAGAAACTATGTAATACTACTCCCTTCTCTTGAAAATTATATTTTTTCCCTGTTTGTTCCCTATTCAACTCTTATAACACTTACTTTAGGCCAATCAGGGCTGAAAGTTTGACTTTTGGTCAAAATTTCAAATAAGATCAAAAACACTGAAGTTTTTCCTTTGGTCAAACTTCTCAATTAAGATAAGAAATAAGGTTAATTTGTAGTAATTTTATCGAGAAACTATGTAATATTATTCATGGCTCTTGAAAACCTTGTTTTCTCCCTATTTGGGCTCTACTTTTAGTCAAACTTCCCAATTAAACTAGAAAATAAAAATAATTAGTAGTAATTTAATATAGAAACTATGTAATACTACTCCAGCCTCTTGAAAATCATGTTTTCTCCCCGTTTGGGCCCTATTCGACGCTTATAAGGCCTAGTTTAGGCAATCGGAGCTGAAAGTTTGACTTATTAAGACTAGAAATAATTAATTAGAAGTAATTGTATATAGAAACTATGTAATACTACTCCCAGCTCTTAAAAACCACGTTTTCTCCCTGTTTGGGCCCTATTCGACTCTTATAAGGTGTTTCAGTCTAATCGTGGCTGAAAGTTTGACTTTTGGTTAAACTTCCTAATTAAGACTAAAAACAAGGTTAATTAATAGTAATTGTGCATAGAAACTATATAATATCACTCATGGCTCTTGAAAACCATATTTCCCCTGCTTGGGCCGTATTTGGCTCTTATAAGTCTTAGTTCAGGCCAATTTGGGCTGAAAATTTGACTTTCGATCGAACTTTTCAATTAAGACAAGAAACAAAGTTAATAAGTAGTTGTACATAGAAACTAAGTAATACTACTCTCAGCTCTTGAAAACTATGTTTTCTTCCTATATAGGCCTTATTTGGCTCTAATAAGGCCAATTCATGCCACCAGAGCTGAAAGTTTAACTTTTAGTCAAACTTCTCAATTAAGACTAGAAATAAGGTTAATTAGTGGTATTTGTACATAAAAACTATGTAACACCACTCCCGCTTCTTGAGAACCAATTTTTTTTCCCGTTTGGGCCTTATTCCGCTCTTATATGGCCTAATTCAGGCCAATTGGGGATGGAACTTTTACTTTTGATCAGATTTCCCAGAAATAGGGTTAATTAGTAGTAATTTACTTAAAAACTATGTAATACTACTCTTAAAAACTATGTTTTCTCCCCGTTTAGACCCCGTTCGGTTATTATGAGGCCTAGTTCAGGCCAATGGGTGGAAAGTTTGGCTTTTGGTCAAATTTCCTAATTAAGACTTGACACAAGGTTAATTAATAGTACTTGTATATAGAAACAATGAAATGCTACTCATGGCTCTTGAAAACAAATTTTTAACCCTTTTAAGCCCTCTTCGGCTCCCATAAGGCCAAGTTAAGGCCAATCGGGGCTAAAATTTTGACTTTTGGTTAAACATCCTAATTAAGACTAAAAAAAAGGTAAATTAGTAGTAATTTTATTTAAAAACTATATAAACTACTCACGACGGTTGAAAAAAATGTTTTTTTCTCTATTTGGGCCCGATTCTCCTCACATAAGGCCTAGTCAGGCCAATCTGGGCTGAAAGTTTGACTTTTGGTCAAATTCCCAAGTAAGAACTAGAAATAAAGTTAATTCGTAGTAATTCTACATAGAAACTATACAATACTACTCCCGTCTCTTGAAAACCACATTTCCCCCTGTTTTTTCCTTGTTCAGCTCTTACAAGGCAAAGTTTAGGCTAATCTGGGCCAAACTTTCCAATTAAGGACAGGAAAAAGGTTAATTTGTATTTGTACATAGAAATAATGTAATACCACTCTCGGCTCTTGAGAATAAAGTTTTTTCCCTACTTTGGCCCAATTTGGCTCTTATATGGCCTACTTCAGGGTCATTCGGGGATGAAAGTTTGACTTTTGGTCAAACTTCCCAGTTAAGACTAGAAATAAATTTAATTGATAGTATTTGTACATAAACTATGTAATACAACTCCTGCTCTCGAGAAACACACTTTCTCCCAGTTGTGGACCTATTCGGCTCTTATAAGGCCTAGCTCAGGCTAATCAGGACTGAAAGTCACTTTTAGTCAAACTTCCCAATAAAGACCATAGAAATGAGGTTAAGTGGTAGTAATTGTCTATAGTAACTATGTAACACTACTCTTAACTCTTAAGAACCAAGTTTTCCTCATGTTTGTTCCCTATTCGGCTTTTATAAGCCTGATTTAGGCCAGGCAGGGCTGAAAGTTTTACTTTTAATCAAACTTCTCAATTAAGACTAAAAGTAAGTTTAATTATATATTTGCACATGAAAATTATGTAATTCCACACCTGGCTCTTGAAATCATATTTTCTCCTCGTTTAGGCTTTATTCTGCAATAAGGCCTAATTCTCGCTAATCGGGGCTGAAAGTTTGACTTGATTTTTTATTAAACTTTCAAATTAGGATTAGAAAAAGGTTATCAAGTCGTAAATTGTATATAGAAACGATGTAATACTACTCACGACTCTTGAAAACCAAGTTTTCTTACTGTTTTGGCACCATTCGGCTCTTATAAGGCCTAGTTCAGACCAACCGAGGCTGAAAGTTTGACTTTTGGTCAAAGTTCCCAATTAAGATTAGAAATATTATTAATTGGTAGTATTTGTATATAGAACTTTGTAATACCATTTCCAGCTATTGAGAACCATATTTTCTATCCGTTTGGGCCCTACTCGGCTCTCATATGGCCAATTTCAGGCCAATCGGGGATGAATAATTGACTTTTGCTCAAACTTAAAAATTAAGACTAGAAAAAAGGTTAATTGAAAGTAATTATACATAAAATCTGTGTAATACTACTCTCGGCTCTTAAGAACCACGTTTTCTCCCTTTTGGGCCCTAATGGGCTCGTATAAGGCTAGGCCTTATTGCAGAATAGAGCCTAAACGAGGAGAAAACATTATTTCAAGAGACAGGAGTGGAATTACATAGTTTTCATGTGCAAATATATAAATTAAACTTACTTTTAGTCTTAATTGAGAAGTTTGATTAAAAGTAAAACTTTCAGCCCGCTTGGCCTAAATCAGGCTTATAAGAGCCGAATAGGGAACAAACATGGGAAAAACTTGGCCCTTAAGAGTTAAGAGTAGTTAGGGCCCAAACAGGGAGAAAACATGGTTCTTAAGAGTCGAGAGTAGTATTACACAGATTTTATGTTTAATTACTTTCAATTAACCTTGTTTCTAGTCATAATTATGAAGTTTGACCAAAAGTCAATCATTCATCCCTGATTGGCCAGAAATTGGCCATATAAGAGCCGAGTAGGGCCCAAACAGATAGAAAATATGGTTCTCAATAGCCGGAAATGGTATTACATAGTTTGTATGTACAAATACTACCAATTAACAATATTTCTAATCTTAATTGGGAACTTTGACCAAAAGTCAAACTTCGCCCCGGTTGGTCTGAATTAAGCCTTATAAGAGCCGAATAGGGGAAAAAACGGGGAGAAAACTTGATTTTCAAGAGTCGTGAGTGGTATTACATCGTTTCTATATACAATTTATGACTAGTTAGCCTTTTTCTAATCTTAATTGGAAAGCTTGACCAAAAATCAAGTCAAACTTTCAGCCTTGATTAGCGAGAATTAGGCCTTATTGCAGAATAGAAACCTAAACGAGGAGAAAACATTACTTCAAGAGCCAGGAGTGGAATTACATAGTTTTCATGTGCAAATATATAAATTAAACTTACTTTTAGTCTTAATTGAGAAGTTTGATTAAAAGTAAAATTTTCAGCCCCGCTTGGCCTAAATCAGGCTTATAAGAGCCGAATAGGGAACAAACATGGGGAAAACTTGGCTCTTAAGAGTTAAGAGTAGTTAGGACCCAAACAGGGAGAAAACATGGTTCTTAAGAGTCGAGAGTAGTATTACACAGATTTTATGTTTAATTACTTTCAATTAACCTTGTTTCTAGTCATAATTATGAAGTTTGACCAAAAGTCAATCATTCATCCCTGATTGGCCAGAAATTGGCCATATAAGAGCCGAGTAGGGCCCAAACAGATAGAAAATATGGTTCTCAATAGCCAAAAATGGTATTACATAGTTTGTATGTACAAATACACCAATTAACAATATTTCTAATCTTAATTGGGAACTTTGACCAAAAGTCAAACTCCGCCCCAGTTGGTCTGAATTAAGTCTTATAAGAGCCGAATAGGGCAAAAACGGGAAGATAACTTGGTTTTCAAGAGTCGTGAGTGGTATTACATCGTTTCTATATACAATTTATGACTAGTTAACCTTTTTCTAATCTTAATTGGAAGGCTTGACCAAAAATCAAGTCAAACTTTCAGCCCCGATTAGCGAGAATTAGGCCTTATTGCAGAATAGGGAATAAACGAGGAGAAAACATTATTTCAAGAGCCAGGAGTGGAATTACATAGTTTTCATGTGCAAATATATAAATTAAACTTACTTTTAGTCTTAATTGAGAAGTTTGATTAAAAGTAAAACTTTCAGCCCCGCTTGGCCTAAATCAGGCTTATAGAGCCGAATAGGGAACAAACATGGGGAAAACTTGGTTCTTAAGAGTTAAGAGTAGTATTACATAGTTACTATGGACAATTACTACCACTTAACGTCATTTCTATGATTATTAGGAAGTTTGAATAAAAGTGACTTTCAGTCCCGATTAGCTTGAGCTAGGCCTTATAAGAGCCGAATAGGTCCACAACAGGGAGAAAGTGTGTTTCTCATGAGACAGGAGTTGTATTACATAGTTTATGTAAAAATACTATCCATTAAATTTATTCTAGCGTTAACTGTGAAGTTTGACCAAAAGTTAAACTTTCATCCCTGAATGGCCTGAAGTAGGCTATATAAGAGCCAAATAGGGCCAAAACAGGGAGAAAATTTTATTCTCAAGAGCTGAGAGTGGTATTACATTATTTCTATGTACAAATACAAATTAACCTTTTTCCTGTCTTTAATTGAAAAGTTTGACCAAAAGTCAAACTTTCAGCCCAGATTAGCCTAAACTATGCCTTGTAAGAGCTGAACAAGGAAAAAATAGGGGGAAATGTGGTTTCAAGGGACGGAAGTAGTATTGCATAGTTTCTATGTTGAAATTACTACGAATTAACTTTATTTCTAGTTCTTATTTGGGAGTTTGACCAAAAGTCAAACTTTCAGCCCAGATTGGTCTGAACTAGGCCTAATAAGAGGCGAATCGGGCCCAAATGGGGAAAAACATGTTTTTCAACTGCCGTGATTAATTTACATAGTTTTTACATATAATTACTACTAATTAACCTTTTTTCTAGTCTGAATTGGGAAGTTTAACTAAAAGTTAAATATCAGCCCCGATTGGCCTGAAGTAGGCTTTAATAAGAGCCAAATAGAACCCAAATTAGAGAAAACATGATTTTCAAGAAATGGGAGTTGTATTGCATAGTTCTATATATAATTAATAAAAATTAACCTTATTAATAGTCTTTATTGGGAAGTTTGATAAAAAATCAAATCCTTTAGCCTCGATTGACTTGAACTAGGCCTTATAAGAGCCAAATAGGGCAAAAATGGGGGTGACAACATGGTTTTCATGAGTCGGGAGTATTACTGCATAGTTTCAATATACAATTACTACTAATTAACCTAGTTTCAAGTCTTAATAGGGAAGTTTGACCAAAAACTAATCTTTCAGTCTCGATTAGACTTAACTATGCCTTATGAGCTGAATAGGGTCCAAAAGTTAAGAAAACATGATTTTCAAGAGCCGTAAATAGTATTACGTAGTTTTTATATACAAATGCAATAAATTAAGCTTTTTTTAGTCTTAATTGGAAATTTGATCAAAAGTTAAAATTTCAGCCTTGATTGACTTGAACTAGGCCCTATAAGAGCTGATAGGGCCACACAGGGGGAAAAACATGGTTTTCAAGATCTGTGAGTAGTATTACATTATTTTTATATACGAATACTAATAATTAACTTTATTTCTAGTCTTAATTGGGAATTTTTTTTCAAAAGGCAAACTTTCTGCCCCGATTGCTCTGAATTAGATCTTATAAGAACCAATTTGGGCCCAAATTGGGGGAAACATGATTTTCACGAGCCGGGAATAGTATTACATAGTTTCTATTTCTAATTTCTACTATTTAACTTTATTTCTAGTCTTAATTAGAAAATTTGACCAAAAGTCAAACTTCAGCCCCGATTGGCATGTACTAGGCCGTATAAGAGCCGAATAGAGAAATGAGGTGAAAACATGGGGTTTAAGTGCCGTGAGTAGTATTACATGGTTTCTAAATACAATTACTACTTATTAAACTTGTTTCTAATCATAATTGAAAAGTTTGGACAAAAGTCAAGCTTTCAGTCTCGATTAGCCTGAAATAGACCTTATAAGAGCAGAATAGAGCCCAAACGGGGAGAAAATAAGATTTTGAATAGTCGATAGTAGTATTACATAGTTTCTATGTGCAATTACTATTAATTAACTTATTTGTACTCTAAATTATGAAGTTTGACTAAAATTCAAACTTTCAGCCTCTATTGGTCAAACTAGGTCTTATAAAAGCCGAGTACGGGTCCAAATGATGTGAAAACGTGGTCTTCAAGGGCCTGAGTAGTATTACATAGTTTTTATATACAAATACTACTAATTAAACTTATTTCTAGTCTTAATTGAGAAGTTTGACTAAAATCCAAACTTTCAGCCCCGATTGGCCTAAACTAGGCCTTATAAGAGCCAAGTAGGGCTCAAACGGGGAGAAAATATTGTTTCAAGATCCGAGAGTAGTATTACATAGTTTCTATATACAAATACTATTAATTAAACTTATTTCTAGTCTTAATTGGATAGTTTGACCAAAAGTCAAAATTTCAGCCTGGTTTAGCCTAACTAGGCCTTATAAGAGCCGAATAGGAAACAAATATGGGGATAATGTGGTTCTCAAGAGTCAGCAGTAGTATTACATTGTTCTGAGCACAAATATTATCAATTAAATTTATTTCTAGTCATAATTGGAAAGTTTAACCAAAAGGCAAATTTCAGCCCTGATTGGCCTAAAATTGGCCTTATAGGAGCCGAATAGGGAACAAACATTGGGAAAAATTGGTTCTCAGGAGTCACGAGTAGTATTACATAGTTTATATGTACAATTACTCTCAATTAACTTTATTTCTAATATTAATTCGAAAGTTAACAAAAAGTCAAACTTTCGCCCCTGATTGGCCTGAAATAGGCTTTATAAGAGCCGAGTAAGGCTTAAAGGGGTGAAAACGTGGTTGTCAAGAGCCGAGAGTATTATTATATAGTTTTTATATATAATTACTACCAATTAACCTTGTTTCTAGCCTTAATTGGAAAGTTTAATTAAAAAGTCAAGTTTTCATCCCTAATTGGCATGAATTAGGCCATATAAGAGCCTAATAGGACCCAAACGGGGGAGAAAACGTGGTTATCAAGATCCAGTTGTGATATTACACACTTTCTATGTACAAATATTATCAATTAACCTTCTTTCTAGTCTTAATAGAGAAAATTGATAAAAAGTCAAACTTTCAGCCCCAACTTGTTTGAACTAGGCTTTTAAGAGCCAAATAGGTTCTAAATGGGGAGAAAATCTGATTTTCGAGAGCCGTGAGTCTTATTAAATAGTTTCTATGTATAAATAATACAACTTTACCTTGTTTTTAGTCTTAATTGGGAAGTTTGGTCACAATTCAAACTTTCAGCCCTGAATAGCCTGAAATAGGACTTAAGAGCCAAATAGGGGCCTAAACGGGGAGGAAAAATGATTTTCAAAGGCCGAAAGTGGTATTACATAGTTTATATATACAAATACTATCAATTAAACTTATTTCTAGTCTTAATTGGGAAGTTTGACCAAAAGTCAAACTTTCAACCTTGATGGGCCTAAACTATGCCTTATAAGAGCCGAGTAAGGCCTAATCATGGGAAAAACGTGGTTCTCAAGATCCAGGAGTAGTATTACATAATATTTATGTACAATTACTACCACTTAACTTTATTTCTAGTTATAATTAGTTATTTTAACTAAAAGTCAAACTTT
The DNA here is from genome assembly GCA_038442645.1 of Agave tequilana. NCBI lineage: Eukaryota > Viridiplantae > Streptophyta > Magnoliopsida > Asparagales > Asparagaceae > Agave > Agave tequilana. The sequence continues at coordinate 21,511 of JAVJIF010020802.1, read as the reverse complement.
CATCCACGATTGGCCTGAACTAGGAAGAAAACGTTGTTCTTATGGGAATATAAGAGCCGAATAGGGCCCAAATAGGAAGAAAACTTCGTTCTTAAGAGACAGGAGTGGTATTACATAGTTTCAATATATACATTTTATCAATTAACCTAATTTCTAGTAATAATTAGGAAGTTTGATTAAAAATCAAACTTTCAGCCCTGATTGGTTTGAACTAGGCCATATAAGAACTGAATAGGGCCCAAATGGGGAGAAAATGTGGTTCTTAAGACCCAGGAGTGGTATTAGATAATTTCTATGTACAAATACTGCCAACTAATCTTATTTCTAGTCTTAATTTGAAAGTTTGGCCAAAAGACAAACCTTCAGCTCCGATTGGGCCGATTTGGGCCGAATAAAGAATAAACATAGGGAAAACGTGATTTTCAAGAGTTGAGAGTGACATTATATAGTTTCTATGTACAATTACTACTAATTAAGCTTACTTTTTGTCTTAAATGAGAAGTTTGATAAAAGCCAAGGTTCAACCCTGATTGACTGAACTAGGCCTTACAAGAGCCGTGTAGCGCCCGAATAAGAATAAAACGTGGTTTTCAAGAGCCGGGAGTAGTATTACATAGTTCTATGTACAGTTACTTCCCATTACTCTTATTTCTAGTGTCAATTAAAAAGTTTGACCAAAATTCAAACATTCAACCCTGATTGGCCTAAGCTAAATCATATACGAGTCGAATAAGGCCCAAATAGGGAGAAAACATGGTTGTTAATAGTCATGAGTTGTATTACATAGTTTCAACAGATACTACCAATTAACCTTACTTCTAATCTTAATTGGAAAGTTTGACCAAAGTCAAACTTTTAGCCCCAATTGGCCAGAACTAGGCCTTATAAGAGCCGAATAGGGCCTAAACTGGGAGAAAACATGCTTTTCAAAAGCCGAGAGTGATATACATAGTTTCTATTTAAAAATAACTATCAATTAAACTAATTTATAGTCTTAATTTGAAAGCTTTACCAAAAAGTCAAACTTTCAGCCCCGATTGTTCTAAATTAGTCCTTATAAGAGCCGAATTAAGAACAAACATGGGAAAAACGTGGTTCTCAAGAGCTGGGATTAGTATTACATAGGTTTTATGTTCAATTACTTCCAACTAACTTTGTTTCTAGTATTAATTGGGAAGTTTGACCAAAAGTCAAACTTTTAGTCTGATTGGCCTTCAGCATTATTAGAGCCGAGTATAGCCTAAATTGGGAGAAAACGTAATTCTCAAGAGCCGATAGTAGTATTAGATTATTTCTATGTATAATTACTACCAATTAAGCTTTTTTCTAGTCCTAATTGGGAAGTTTGACCAAAAGTCAAACTTTCAGCCCCGATTGGCCTGAACTAGACCAGATAAAAGCCGAATAGGGAAAAACAAGGGAAAATGTGGTTTTCAATAACCGAGAGTAGTAACACATCGTTTTTATATACAGTTACTATTAATTAGACTTGTATCTAGTTTTAATTGTGAAATTTGATCAAAAGCCAAACTTTCGGCCCTGATTGGCTTGAGCTAATCCTTATACGAGCCCATTAGGGCCCAAACAGGGAGAAAACGTGGTTCTTAAGAGCTGAGAGTAGTATTACACAGATTTTATGTATAATTACTTTCAATTAACCTTGTTTCTCATCTTAATTATGAAGTTTGATCAAAAGTCAATTATTCATCCCCGATTGGCCTGAAATTGGACATATAAGAGCCGAGTAGGGCCAAAACGGATAGAAAATATGGTTCTCAATAGCCAGAAATGATATTACATAGTTTCTATGTACAAATACTACCAATTAACAATATTTCTAATCTTTATTGGGAACTTTGACCAAAAGTCAAACTTTCAGCCCTGCTTGGTCTGAACTAGGCCTTATAAGAGCCGAATAGGGCCAAAACGGTGAGAAAACTTAGTTTTCAAGAGTCGTGAGTGGTATTACATCGTTTTTATATATAATTTAAGACTAATTAACCTTTTTCTAATCTTAATTGGAAAGTTTGACTAAAAATCAAGTCAAACTTTCAGCCCCGATTAGCGAGAATTAGGCCTTATTGCAAAATAGGACCTAAACGAGGAGAAAACATGATTTCAAGAGCCAGGAGTGGAATTACATAGTTATAATGTGCAAATTTATAAATTAAACTTACTTTTAGCCTTAATTGAGAAGTTTGATTAGAAGTAAAACTTTCAGCCCCGCTTGACCTAAATCAGGCTTATAAGAGATGAATAGGGAACAAACATGGGAAAAACTTGGTTCTTAAGAGTTAAGAGTAGTATTACATAGTTACTATGAACAATTACTATCACTTAACCTACTTCTATGGTCTTTATTACGAAGTTTGACTAAAAGTGACTTTCAGTCCCGATTAGCCGGAGCTAGGCCTTATAAGAGCCGAATAGGTCCACAGCAGGGAGAAAGTGTGTTTCTTAAGAGCCAGGAGTTGTATTACATAGTCTATGTACAAATACTATCAATTAAATTTATTTCTAGTCTTAACCGGGAAGTTTGACCAAAAGTCAAACTTTCATCCCCGAATGGCCTGAAGTAGGCCATATAAGAGCCGAATAGGGCCAAAATAGGGAGAAAAATTTATTCTCAAGAGCCGGAGTGGTATGACATTATTTCTATGTACAAATACAAATTAACCTTTTTTCCTATCCTTAACTGGAAAGTTTGACCAAAAGTCAAACTTTCAGCCCAGATTAGAGCCTAAACTATGCCTCTTGTAAGAGCTAAACAGGGAAAAAACAGGAGAAAATGTGGTTTTCAAGAGACGGGAGTAGTTTTGCATAGTTTCTATGTAGAATTACTACGATTAACTTTATTTCTAGTTCTTATTTAGGAGTAAAACCAAAAGTCAAACTTTCAGCCCAGATTAGCCTGAACTAGTCCTTATAAGTGGCGAATCGGGCCCAAATGAAGAGAAAAGATGTTTTTTAACTGCTGTGAGTAGTTTACATAGTTTTACATATAATTACTACTAATTAACCTTGTTTCTAGTCTTAATTTGGGAAGTTTAACCAAAAGTTAAATATCAGCCCCGATTGGCCTGAAGTAGGCCTTAATAAGAGCCAAATAGGACCCCAATTGCGGAAAACATGGTTTTTTAGAATTGGGAGTTGTATTACATAGTTCTATATATAATTAATAAAAATTATCCTTATTTATAGTCTTTATTGGGAAGTTTGATCAAAAATCAAATCCTTTAGCCTCGATTAACTTGAACTAGGCCTTATAAGAGCCAATAAGGCCTTAATGGGGTGACAACATGGTTTTTAAGAGTCGGCAGTATTAATGATTAGTTTCAATTTACAAGTACTACTAATTAACCTAGTTTAAAGTCTTAATAGGGAAGTTTGTCCAAAAACTAATCTTTCAGTCTCGATTAGACTTAACTATGCCTTATAAGAGCTGAATTAGGTCCCAAAGTTAAGAAAACATGATTTTCAAGAGCCGTAAGTAGTATTATGTAGTTTTTATATACAAATGCAATAAATTAACCTTTTTTTTAGTCTTAATTGGAAATTTGATCAAAAGTCAAAATTTCAGGCTTGATTGACATGAACTAGGCCCTATAAGAGCCGAATAGGGCCCAAACAGGGGGAAGACATGGTTTTCAAGATCTGTGAGTAGTATTACATTATTTCTATATACGAATACTAATAATTAACTTTATTTCTGGTCTTAATTGGGAATTTTTACCAAAAGGCAAACTTTTTACCCCGATTGGTCTGAATTAGATCTTATAAGAGCCGATTGGGGCCCAAACAGGGAGAAAACATGGTTTTCACGAGTCAGGAATAGTATTACATAGTTTATATTTCTAATTTCTACTAATTAACTTTATTTCTAGTCTTAATTAGACAGTTTGACCAAAAGTCAAACTTTCAGCTCAGATTGGCATGTACTAGGCCGTATAAGAGCCGAATAGAGAAACGAGGGAAAAACATGGGGTTCAAGAGCCGTGAGTAGTATTACATAGTTTCTTTATACAATTACTACTTATTAGGCTTGTTTCTAATCTTAATTGAAAAGTTTGGACAAAAGTCAAGCTTTCAGCCTCGATTAGCATGAGCAAGACCTTATAAGAGCGGAATAGAGCCCAAACGGGGAGAAAATAAGATTTTGAATAGACGGTAGTAGTATTACACGTTTCTATGTGGAATTACTATTAATTAGCCTTATTTGTACTCTAAATTATGAAGTTTGACTAAAATTCAAACTTTCAGCCTCTATTGGTCAGAACTAGGTCTTATAAAAGCTGAGTAGGGGTCCAAATGATGTAAAAACATGGTCTTCAAGGGCCTGATAGTATTAGATAGTTTTTATATACAAATACTACTAATTAAACTTGTTTCTAATCTTAATTGAGAAGTTTGACTTAAAACCAAACTTTCAGCCCTAATTGGCCTAAACTAGGCCTCATAAGAGCCAAGTAGGGTCAAACAGGGAAAATGTTTTCAAGATCCGAGAGTTAACATAGTTTCTATATACAAATACTATTATTTAACTTATTTCTAGTCTTAATTGGTAAGTTTGACCAAAAGTCAAAATTTCAGCCCGATTTGGCCAACTAGGCCTTATAAGAGCTGAATAAGAAACAAATATGGGGATAATATGGTTCTCAAGATTCAGCAGTAGTATTACATTTTTTCTAAGCACAAATACTATCAATTAAATTTATTTCTTGTCTTAATTGGAAAGTTTAACCAAAAGCCAAATTTCAGCCCTGACTGGCCTAAACTTGGCCTTATAAGAGCCGAATAGGGAACAAACATTGGGGAAAATTGGTTCTCAGGAGTCACGAGCAGTATTACATAGTTTATATGTACAATTACTTTCAATTAACTTTGTTTCTAATATTAATTGGAAAGTTTAATAAAAAGTCAAACTTTCGCCCCTGATTGGCCTGAAATAGGCTTTATAAGAGCCGAGTAAGGCTTAAAAAGGAGAGAAAACGTGGTTCTCAAGAGCCAAGAGTACTATTATATAGTTTTTATATATAATTACTACCAATTAACCTTATTTCTAGCCTTAATTGGAAAGTTTAATCAAAAAGTCAAGTTTTCATCTCTGATTGGCCTGAATTAGGCCATATAAGAGCCCAATAGGACTCAAACGGGGAGAAAACGTGGTTATCAAGATCCGGTTGTAGTATTACACACTTCCTATGTACAAATACTATCAATTACCTTCTTTCTAGTCTTAATAGAGAAGATTAATCAAAAGTCAAACTTTCAGCCCCAACTAGTTTGAACTAGGCCTTATAAGAGCCAAATAGGTTCTAAACGGGGAGAAAATGTTGTTTTCGAGAGCCGTGAGTCTTATTAAATAGTTTCTATGTATAAATAATACCAATTTACCTTGTTTTTAGTCTTAATTGGGAAGTTTGGTCACAATTCAAACTTTCAGCCCCGAATGGCCTGAAATAGGCCTTAAGAGCCAAATAGGGGCCTAAACGGGGAAGAAACATGATTTTTAAGAGCCGAGAATGAAATTACATAGTTTCTATATACAAATACTATCAATTAAACTTATTTCTAGTTTTATTGGGAAGTTTGACCAAAAGGCAAACTTTCAACCTTAATGGGCCTAAACTATACCTTATATGAGCCGAGTGAGGCCCAATCATAGGGAAAACGTGGTTCTTAAGATTCGGGAGTTGTATTACATAATATTTATATAAAAATTACTACCACTTAACTTTATTTCAAGTCATTATTGGTATATTTAACTAAAAGTCAAACTTTTATCCACGATTGGCCTGAACTAGAAGAAAACATTGTTCTTAAGGGCATATAAGAGCCGAATAGGGCCCAAACAGGAAGAAAACTTCGTTCTTAAGAGACAGGAGTGGTATTACATAGTTTTAATATATAAATTCTATCAATTAACCTAATTTCTAGAAATAATTAGGCAGTTTGATCAAAAAGCAAACTTTCAGCCCTGATTGGTTTGAACTAGGCCATATAAGAGCCGAATAGGGCCCAAACGGGGAGAAAAACGTGGTTCTTAAGACTCGGGAGTGGTATTACATAATTTCTATGTACAAATACTATCAACTAATCTTATTTCTAGTCTTAATTTGAAAGTTTAACAAAAAGACAAACCTTCAGCCCCGATTGGGCTGATTTGGGCCTTATAAGAGCCGAATAAAGAATAAACATGGGGAAAACGTGATTTTCAAGAGCTGAGAGTAGCATTTCATAGTTTCTATGTACAATTACTACTAATTAAGCTTATTTTTAGTCTTAAATGAGAAGTTTGACTAAAAGCCAAGGTAAAACCCTGATTAACTGAACTAGGCCTTATAAGAGCCGTGTAGGGCCCGAACAAGAATAAAACGTGATTTTCAAGAGCCGGGAGTAGTATTACATAGTTTTTATGTACAGTTACTTCCAATTAACCTTGTTTCTAGTGTCAATTGAGAAGTTTGACCAAAATTCAAACATTCATCCCTGATTGGCCTGAGCTAAGCCATATAAGAGTCGAATAAGGCCCAAACTGAGAGAAAACATGGTTGTCAATAGCCATGAGTTGTATTAATAGTTTCTATGCACAAATACTACCAAATAACCTTACTTCTAGTATTAATTGGAAAGTTTGAGTAAAGTCAAACTTTCAGCCCCGATTGGCCAGAATTAGGCCTTATAAGAGCCAAATAGGACCTTAATAGGAGAAAATGTGTTTATCAAAAGCCAAAAGTGGTATTACATAGTTTCTATATAAAAATAACTATCAATTAAGCTAATTTATAGTCTTAATTTGAAAGTTTTACCAAAAAGCCAAACTTTCAGTCCCGATTGGCCTAAACTAGGCCTTATAAAAGCCGAATTAAGAACAAACATGAGAGAAATGTGGTTCTCAAGAGCTGGGATTAGTATTACATAGCTTTTATGTTCAATTACTTCCAACTAACTTTGTTTCTAGTATTAATTGGGAAGTTTGACCAAAAGTCAAACTTTTAGTCTGATTGGCCTTCAACCTTATTAGATCCGAGTATAGCTCAAATGGGGAGAAAACGTGATTCTCAAGAGCTGAGAGTAGTATTAGATTATTTCTATGTATAATTACTACCAATTAAGCTTTTTTCTATTCTTAATTGGGAAGTTTAACCAAAAGTCAAACTTCCAACCCCGATTAAGCCTGATAAAAGCCGAATAGGGAAAAAACATGGGGAAAGTGTGATTTTCAAGAACCGAGAGTAGTAACACATAGTTTTTATGTACAGTTACTATTAATTAAACTTATATCTAGTGTTAATTATGAAATTTGACCAAAAGCCAAACTTTCGGCCCTTACTGGCTTGAGCTGAGCCTTATACGAGCCCATTAGGGCCCAAACATGAAGAAAACGTAGTTCTTAAGAGCCGAGAGTAGTATTACACAGATTTTATGTATAATTACTTTTAAATAACCATGTTTCTAGTCTTAATTATGAAGTTTGACCAAAAGTCAACCATTCATCCCCGATTGGCCTGAAATTAGCCATATAAGAACCAAGTAGGGCCCAAACGGATAGAAAAATATGGTTCTCAATAGCTGAAAATGGTATTACATAGAAATGTACAAATACTACCAATTAAAAATATTTCTAATCTTAATTGGGAACTTTGACCAAAAGTCAAACTTTCAGCCCCGGTTGGTCTGAACTAGGCCTTATAAGAGCCGAATAGGGACAAAATGGGGAGAAAATTTAGTTTTCAAGAGTCGTGAGTGGTATTACATAGTTTTTATATACAAATTATGACTAGTTAACCTTTTTCTAATCTAAATTGGAAAGTTTGACCAAAAATCAAGTCAAACTTTCAGCCCCGATTAGCGAGAATTAGGCCTTATTGCAGAATAGGGCCTAAACAAGGAGAAAATATGATTTCAAGAGCCAGGAGTGGAATTACATAGTTTTCATGTGCAAATATATAAGTTAAACTTACTTTTAGTATAATTGAGAAGTTTGATTAAAAGTAAAACTTTCAGCCCCGCTTGGCCTAAATCAGGCTTATAAGAGCCAAATAGGGAACAAACATGGGGAAAACTTGGTTCTTAAGAGTTAAGAGTAGTATTACATAGTTACTATAGACAATTACTACCACTTAACCTCATTTCTATGTCTTTATTGGGAAGTTTAACTAAAAGTGACTTTCAGTCCCAATTAGCCTGAGCTAGGCCTTATATAACTGAATAGGTCCACAATAGGGAGAAAGTGTGTTTCTCAAGAGTCAGGAGTTGTATTACATAGTTTATGTACAAATACTATCAATTAAATTTATTTCTAGTCTTAACCGGGAAGTTTGACCAAAAGTCTAACTTTCGTCCATGAATGGCCTGAAGTAGGCCATATAAGAGTCAAATAGGGCCAAAACAGGGAGAAAACTTTATTCTCAAGAGCCGAGAGTGGTATTACATTATTTCTATGTACAAATACAAATTAACCTTTTGCCTGTCCTTAATTGGAAAGTTTGACCAAAAGTTAAACTTTCAGCCCAGATTAGCCTAAACTATGCCTTGTAAGAGCTGAACAAGGAAAAAACAGGAGAAAATGTGGTTGTCAAGAGACGGGAGTAGTATTACATAGTTTCTATGTAGAATTACTACGAATTAACTTTATTTCTAGTTCTTATTTGAGAGTTAGACCAAAAGTCAAACTTTCAACCCAGATTGGCCTGAACTAGGCCTTATAAGAGGCGAATCAGGCACAAATGGGGAGAAAACATGTTTTTCAACAGCCGTGAGTAGTTTACATAGTTTTTATATATAATTACTTCTAATTAACCTTGTTTCTAATCTTAATTTGGGAAGTTCAACCAAAAGTTAAATATCAGCACCGATTGGACTGAAGTAGGCCTTAATTAGAGCTAAATAGGACCCAAATTGGGGAAAGCATGGTTTTTAAGAATTGGGAGTTGTATTTGAAAACCACCTAGAGGGGGGGTGAATAGGTTATAATACTAATCTAGAAACTGAATGCGGAAGCTAAAAACTATTTTGCAACACACTTAGTACAACCAACAAGTGTAGCCGAATTCCCCGTGAAGGGCTCTGGACTAACTCCTCTTGATTCCCCTAAATAAGGGTTGAGGTGCTATATGAAGCTCTTGTGGTTAAGTATAAGTGAGGCACACACAAGCAAGCCAAGCATATAAAGATGAATAATATGAAATAATGCAAGCAATAAGATATGAATGAATGAAAGATGCTTTGCACAAATAAAAGAGAGAGGGTTTAGAGGCAATGGATCAAACGCAACACAAAGATATGTTTCGAGGTTCGAGCCCCTAGCTTTACGTCCCCGCCTTCACGAGAAGGATTTCTAATCCACTATGGAGTACCGAACTCCTCTCTCAACCTTACAATGCCACCGAGGCAATACAACCACAATCCACCTCTACCGAAGAGGGATAAGGCCCGTAGCCAAATAACAACTCAATCACCTCTACCGAAGAGGGATACAAACCAATAACCACTCCGATCAATCTCTACCAAAGAGGGATACAACAAAATAAGGAGGGTTTACAACTTGGAGGCTTAATCAACCTCAAACACTTCTCTTTTCCCACAAAATAAAATGATCCTATAGAATATGATAGATGATAGCTCAAGTGTGGAAAAACTAGAGTTTGGAAAACAAAAACTCAAAGAAAAATACTTGGGAAAACTCTTTGAAGATGATAGAATTGAAGAACAAAATAAATCTCCCAAATTTCTATTTTCTTTGATTTCCCAAACCCTAAAAACACAAAACCAAATTCGAAGTTTAAAGCCCAAAAACACTTGTGAAAACTTATTTTAAACACTAGAGAAACTCTGGAATTTTTCTTGTCAAAAGTCTTGTCAAAATCCCCAAAGAGATGGGGTATTTATAGCCCCAAAAGAAAACTAGCCTTAGGCTGATCTGTCAGCCTGACAGGCTTGCGGTCGACCGGCCGGTCGACGGCCAACGGTCATAAATATGACCGTTGGGGCATCCCGGTCGACCGCCCGGCCGACCGCCCAGATACAGAGAGCAAAACTCTCTGGTCCGGTCGACCGCCCGGTCGACCGGCCCATTGTGCCAGCAGACGTGCACAGGTCTGTGCACGTCGGTCGACCGCCGGTCGACTGGATCCTGGCTCGGTCGACCATGCGGTCGACCGACCTGGCCTGTCAGCACAGTTCTGGGTCAGAAACTAGGTCAGAAAAACATGTTAAAATATTTCTAATAAATCTTATAAATCTTGTAAAAATCCATAAAAAAAGTTTTATCATTTTACATGAATATACAAACATGTGATAAATATTTCAAGACAAATATCAAACATATTGAATCATTTTGTGTCTTAGAAATTTTATCAAAGACCAAAACTTGTATTTTATCAAACTTGGATTTTTCTTGAAACTCATGAATAGACATATCAAAATAAGTTTGTTTAAGATATCTAAGCATGTATGTATATAGAATACATCTAATATACATAAAAACAAAGTAAACTTGTTTTGATCTACTATTCATAAAAACCAATATCCAAAAACATAAAACTTGTGTGTTTTGTGAACTTGAGCATATCAACTATCTAAACTTTACAAATGGATCTAAAACACACAAACCTAAACTAGGATACCTAAGTCTTCTTGACGATCTTCAATCTTCAAGCCGACTCGATCCCAAACGTGATCCACCGAGTGCAAAGGTATGATCTTGATGCTCGGGCACTGGAATCACCATGAAAAGCTTCTAAACTCCTTGTTGAAGCTAATCACCAACTAATATCTTGCTAAATGATCTGAAACTTAAAATCACAAGATTATTAGTAAACATAACTACATGAGTTAATCATCATCAAAACTAGAGTGGAAGGCTTCTGGGCCAACAGTATTACATAGTTCTATATATAATTAAAAAATATTAACCTTATTTATAGTCTTTATTAGGAAGTTTGATCAAAAATCAAATCCTTTAGTCTCGATTGACTTGAATTAGGCCTTATAAGAGCCAAATATGGCCTAAATGCGGTGACAACATGGTTTTCAAGAGTCGGGAGTATTACAGCATAGTTTCAATATATAAGTACTACTAATTAACCTAGTTTCAAGTTTTAATAGGGAAGTTTGAACAAAAACCAATCTTTCAGTCTCGATTAGACTTAACTATGCCTTATAAGAGCTGAATGGGGTCCCAAAGTTAAGAAAACATGATTTTCAAGAGCTGTAAGTAGTATTACGTAGTTTTTATATACAAATGCAATAAATTAACCTTTTTTTAGTCTTAATTGTAAATTTGATCAAAATTCAAAATTTCAAGCTTGATTGACTTAAACTAGGCCCTATAAGAGCCAAATAGGGCCCAAACAGGGGGAAGACATTGTTTTCAAGATCTGTGAGTAGTATTACATTATTTCTATATACGAATACTAATAATTAACTTTATTTCTGGTCTTAATTGGAAATTTTTACCAAAAGGCAAACTTTCTACCCCGATTGGTCTGAATTAGATCTTATAAGAGCCGATTGGGGCCCAAACAGGGCGAAACATGGTTTTCACGAGCCTGGAATAGTATTACATAGTTTCTATTTCTAATTTCTACTAATTAATTTTATTTCTAGTCTTAATTAGAAAGTTTGACCAAAAGTCAACTTTCAGCCCCGATTGGCATGTACTAGGCCGTATACGAGCCGAATAGAGAAACGAGGGGAAAACATGGGGTTCAAGCCCCGTGAGTAGTATTATATAAGTTTCTATATACAATTACTACTTATTAACCTTATTTCTAATCTTACTTGAAAAGTTTGGTTTAAAGGCAAGCTTTCAGCCTCGATTAGCCTGAATAGACCTTATAAGAGCGGAATAGAGCCCAAACGGGGAGAAAATAAGATTTCAAATAGTCGTTAGTAGTATTACATAATTTCTATGTGCAATTACTATTAATTAGTCTTATTTGTACTCTAAATTATGAAGTTTGACTAAAATTCAAACTTTCAGCCTCTATTGGTCAGAACTAGGTCTTATAAAAGTCGAGTAGGGGTCCAAATAATGTGAAAACGTGGTCTTCAAGGGCCTGAGTAGTATTAGATAGTTTTTATATACAAATACTACTAATTAAACTTATTTCTAGTCTTAATTGAGAAGTTTGACTAAAAATCAAACTTTTAGCCCGATGGGCCTAAACTAGACATTATAAGAGCCAAGTAGGGCTCAAACAGGGAGAAAATATTGTTTTCAAAATTCGAGAGTAGTATTACATAGTTTCTATATACAAATACTATTAATTAAACTTATTTCTAGTCTTAATTGAAAAGTTTGACCAAAAGTCAAACTTTCAGCCCGATTTGGCCTAACTAGGCCTTATAGAGCCGAATAGGAAACAAATATGGGGATAATATGGTTCTCAAGAGTCAGCAGTAGTATTACTTTTTTTCTAAGCACAAATACTATCAATTAAATTTATTTCTAGTCTTAATTGGAAAGTTTAACCAAAAACCAAACTTCAGCCCTGATTGGCATAAACTTGGCCTTATAGGAGCCGAATAGGGAACAAACATTGGGAAAAATTGGCTCTCAGGAGTCACGAGCAGTATTACATTGTTTATATGTACAATTACTTTCAATTAACTTTGTTTCTAGTATTAATTGGAAGTTTAATAAAAAGTCAAACTTTCCCCCCTGATTGGCCTGAATTAGGCTATATGAGAGCCGAGTAAGGCTTAAAGGGGAGAAAACGTGGTTCTCAAGAGCCAAGAGTATTATATATAGTTTTTTTATACAATTACTACCAATTAACCTTGTTTCTACTCTTAATTGGAAAGTTTAATCAAAAAATAATGATTGGCCTGAATTAGGCCATATAAGAGCCCAATAAGACCCAAACGGGGAGAAAACGTGGTTATCAAGATCCGGTGTGGTATTACACGCTTTCTATGTACAAATACTATCAATTAACCTTCTTTCTAGTCTTAATAGAGAAGATTGATCAAAAGTTAAACTTTCAGCCCCAACTAGTTTGAACTAGGCCTTATAAGAGCAAAATAGGTTCTAAACGGGGAGAAAATATGATTTTCGAGAGCCGTGAGTCTTATTAAATAGTTTCTAAGTATAAATAATACCAATTTATCTTGTTTTTAGTCTTAATTGGGAAGTTTGGTCACAATTCAAACTTTCAGCCCCGAATGGCCTGAAATAGGCCTTAAGAGCCAAATAGGGGCCTAAACGGGGAGGAAACATGATTTTCAAGAGCCGAGAGTGGTATTACATAGTTTCTATGTACAAATAATATCAATTAAACTTATTTCTAGTCTTAATTGGGAAGTTTGACTAAAGGCTAAACTTTCAACCTTGATGGGCCTAAACTATGCCTTAGAAGAGCCGAGTAAGGCCCAAACATGGGGAAAACGTGGTTCTCAAGATCCGGGAGTAGTATTACATAATATTTATGTACAATTACTACCAGTTAACTTTATTTCTAGTCATAATTGGTATATTTAACTAAAAGTCAAACTTTTATCCACGATTGGCCTGAACTAGGAAGAAAACGTTGTTCTTAATGGCATATAAGAGCCGAATAGGGCCCAAACAGGAAGAAAACTTCGTTCTTAAGAGAAAGGAGTGGTATTACATTGTTTCAATATATAAATTCTATCAATTAACCTAATTTCTAGTAATAATTAGGAAGTTTGATCAAAAATCAAACTTTCAGCCTTGAGTGGTTTGAACTAGGCCATATAAGAGCCGAATAGGGCCCAAACAGGGAGAAAAACGTGGTTCTTAAGACCCGGAAGTGGTATTACATAATTTCTATGTACAAATACTATCAACTAATCTTATTTCTACTCTTAATTAGAAAGTTCGACAAAAAGACAAGCCTTCAGCCCCTATTGGGCTGATTTGGGCCTTATAAGAGCCGAATAAAGAATAAACATGGGGAAAACGTGATTTTCAAGAGCTGAGAGTGACATTACATAGTTTCTATGTACAATTACTACTAATTAAGCTTATCTTTAGTCTTAAATGAGAAGTTTGACTAAAAGCCAAGGTTCAACCCTGATTGACTGAAGTAGGCCTTATAAGAGCCGTGTAGGGCCCGAATAAGAATAAAACGTGCTTTTTCAAGAGCCGGGAGTAGTATTACATAGTTTCTATGTACAGTTACCTCCAATTAACCATGTTTCTAGTGTCAATTGAGAAGTTTGACCAAAATTCAATCATTCATCCCTTATTGGCCTGAGCTAAGCCATATAAGAGTCGAATAAGGCCCAGACTGGGAGAAAAGATGGTTGTCAATAGCCATGAGTTGTATTATATAGTTCTATGTACAAATACTACCAATTAACCTTACTTCTAGTCTTAATTAGAAAGTTTGACCAAAGTCAAACTTTCAGCCCCGACTGGCCAGAACTAGGCCTTATAAGAGCCTAATAGGGCCTAAACTGGAGAAAATGTGCTTATCAAAAGCCGAGAGTGGAGTTACATAGTTTCTATATAAAAATAACTATCAATTAAGCTAATTTATAGTCTTAATTTGAAAGTTTTACCAAAAAGCTAAACTTCAGTCCCGATTGGCCTAAACTAGGCCTTATAAAAGCCGAATTAAGAACAAACACAGGAAAAACATGGTTCTCAAGAGCTGGGATCAGTATTACATAGCTTTTATGTTCAATTACTTTCAACTAACTTTGCTTCTAGTATAAATTGGGAAGTTTGACCAAAAGTCAAACTTTCAGTCTGATTGGCCTTTAGCCTTATTAGATCCGAGTATAGCCCAAATGGGGAGAAAACGTGATTCTCAAGAGCCGAGAGTAGTATTAGATTGTTTCTATGTATAATTACTACCAATTAAGCTTTTTTTTAGTCTTAATTGGGAAGTTTGACCAAAATCAAACTTTCGACCCCGATTAGGCCAGATAAAAGTCAAACAGGGAAAAAACATGGGGAAAGTGTGGTTTTCAAGAACCAGGAGTAGTAACACATAGTTTTTATGTACAATTATTATTAATTAAATTTGTATCTACTTTTAATTGTGAAATTTGACCAACAGACAAACTTTCGGCCTTTATTGGCTTGAGCTAAACCTTATACGAGCCCATTAGGGCCCAAACAGGGAGAAAATGTGGTCTTAAGAGCTGAGAGTAGTATTACACAAATTTTATATATAATTACTTTCAATTAATCTTGTTTCTAGTCTTAATTATGAAGTTTGATCAAAAGTCAAACATTCATCCCCGATTGGCCTGAAATATATAAGAGCCGAGTAGGGCCCAAACGGATAGAAAATATGATTATCAATAGCCGGAAATGGTATTACATAGTTTCTATGTACAAATACTACCAATTAACAATAATTCTAATCTTAATTGGGAACTTTGACCAAAAGTCAAACTTTCAGCCCCGGTTGGTCAGAATTAGGCCTTATAAGAGCCGAATAGGGCCAAAACGGCGAGAAAACTTGGTTTTCAAGAGTCGTGAGTGGTATTAAATCGTTTCTTTATATAATTTATGACTAGTTAATCTTTTCTTAATCTTAATTGGAAAGTTTGACCAAATCAAGTCAAACATTCAGCCCCGATTTACGAGAATTAGGCCTTATTGCAGAATAGGGCCTAAACGAGGAGAAAATATGATTTCAAGAGCCAGGAGTGGAATTATATAGTTTTCATGTGCAAATATATAAATTAAACTTACTTTAAGTCTTAATTGAGAAGTTTGATTAAAAGTAAAACTTTCAGCCCCGCTTGGCCTAAATCAGGCTTATAAGAGCCGAATAGGGAACAAACATGGGGAAAAACTTAGTTCTTAAGAGTTAAGAGTAGTATTACATAGTTACTATGGATAATTATTACCACTTAACCTCATTTCTATGGTCTTTATTGAGAAGTTGACTAAAAGTGACTTTCAGTCCCGATTAGCCTGAGCTAGGCCTTATAAGAGCCGAATAGGTCCACAACAGGAAGAAAGTGTGTTTCTCAAGAGCCAAGAGTTGTATTACATAGTTTATGCACAAATACTATCAATTAAATTTATTTCTAGTCTTAACTGGGAAGTTTGACCATAAGTCAAACTTTCATCCCCGAATGGCCTGAAGTAGGCCATAAGAGCCAAATAGGGCCAAAAAAGAAAGAAAACTTTATTCTCAAGAGCCAAGAGTGGTATTACATTATTTCTATGTACAAATACAAATTAACCTTTTTCCTGTCCTTAATTGAAAAGTTTGACCAAAAGTCAAACTTTCTGTCCAGATTAGCCTAAACTATGCCTTGTAAGAGCTGAACAAGGTTTTACAGGGGGAAATGTGGTTTTCAAGAGACAGGAGTAATATTGCATAGTTTCTATGTAGAATTACTATGAATTAACTTTATTTCTAGTTCTTATTTAGGAGTTTGACCAAAAGTCAAACTTTCAGCCCAAGTTGGCCTGAACTAGGCCTTATAAGAGACAAATCGGGCCAAATAGGGAGAAAACATATTTTTTAACTGCCGTAAGTAGTTTACATAGTTTTTACATAAAATTACTACTAATTTACCTTTGTTCTAATCTTAATTAGGATGTTTAACCAAAAGTCAAAATTTCAGCCCCGATTGGCCTTAACTCGGGCTTATAAGAGCCGAAGAGGGCCTAAAAGGGTTAAAATTTGTTTTCAAGAGCCGTGTGTGGCATTTAATAGTTTCTATATACAAGTACTATTGATTAACCCAGTGTCAAGTCTTAATTGGGAAATTTCACCAAAAGCCAAACTTTCAACCCCATTGGCCTGAACTAGGCCTCATAATAACCGAACGGGGTCTAAACGGGGAGAAAACATAGTTTTCAAGAGTAGTATTACATAGCTTTTAAGTAAATTACTACTAATTAACCCTATTTCTTGGGAAATTTGATCAAAAGTCAAACTCCCATCCCCGATTGGCCTGAACTAGGCCATATAAGAGTGGAATAAGGCCCAAATATGGAGAAAATTGGTTCTCAAGAGACGGGAGTGGTGTACATAGTTTTTATGTATAAATACCACTAATTAACCTAATTTCTAATCTTAATTGAGAAGTTTGACTAAAAGTTAAACTTTCAGCTCTGATTGGCATGTACTAGGCCTTATTAGAGCCAAGGCCTATACAGGAAGAAAACATAGTTTTCAAGAGCCTTGAGTAGTATTACATAGTTTTTATGTACAACTACTTATAAATTTTGTTTCTTGTCTTAATTAGAAAGTTTGATCGAAAGTCAAATTTTCAGCCCAAATTGGCATGAAGTAAGACTTATAAGAGCCAAAATACGGCCCAAACGTGGGGAAATGTGATTTTCAAGAGCCATGAGTGATATTATATAGTTTCTATGTACAATTACTACTAATTAACCTTGTTTTAGTCCTAATTGGGAAGTTTGACCAAAAGTCAAACTTTCAGCCACGATTAGACTAAACACACCTTATAAGAGTAAAATAGGGCCCAAACAGGGAGAAAACGTGGTTTTCAAGAGCTGGGAGTAGTATCACAAAGTTTCTATATACAATTACTTCTAATTAATTATTTCTAATCTTAATAAGTCAAACTTTCAGCTCTGATTGCCTAACTAGGCCTTATAAGCGTCGAGTAGGACCCAAACTGGGAGAAAAACATGATTTTCAAGAGGCTGGAGTAGTGTTACATAGTTTCTATATTAAATTACTACTAATTATTTTTATTTCTAATTTAATTGGAAGTTTGACTAAAAGTAGAGCCTAAACAGGGAGAAAATAAGATTTTCAAGAGCCAAGAATAATATTAGATAGTTTCTCGGTACAATTACTACAAATTAACCTTATTTCTTATCTTAATTGAGGAGTTTAACCAAAAGTAAAATTTAGTATTTTTAATCTTATTTGAAATTTTGACTAAAAGTTAAACTTTCAGCCCTGATTGGCCTAAAGTAAGTCTTATAAGAGCTGAATAGGGAACAAACAGGGGAGAAATATAATTTTCAAGAGAAGGGAATAGTATTACATAGTTTCTATGTAGAATTACTACGAACTAACCTTATTTCTAGTCATTATTGGGAAGTTTGACCAAAAATAAAACTTTCAGCCCGAATTAGTATGAACTAGGCCTTATAAGAGGCGAATGGGGCCAAAACGGGGAGAAAACATGATTTTTAGCAGTCGTGAGTAGTGTTACATAGTTTTTACATACAATTACCACTAATTAACCTTGTTTATAGTCTTAATTAAGAGGTTTAACGAAAAGTCAAAATTCCAACCCTGATTGGCCTTAACTAGGCCTTATAAGAGTCGAAGGGCCCCTAAATAGGGGAAAAAAACTTGATTTTCAAAAGCCATGGTGGTATTACATAATTTCTATATACAATTACTATTAATTAACCTTGTTTCGAGTCTTAATTAAGAAGTTTGATCAAAACCCAAAGTTTTAATTCTGTGGCCTGAACTGGGCCTCATAAGAACCGAACAAGGATAAACGGGGAGAAACCATAATTTTCAAAAGCCATGAGTAGTATAACAAAGTTTTTAAGTAAATTACTATTAATTAACCATGTTTCTATTTAATTGAGAAAATTTGATCAAAAGTCAAACTCCCATCCCTGATTTGCCTGAATTAGGCCATATAAGAGCCCAATGAGCCCAAACGGGGAGAAAACTGGCTCTCAAGAGCTGGTAGTGATATTACATAGTTTTTATGCACAAATACTACTAATTAAACTAATTTCTAGTCTTAATTGAGAAGTTTGACTAAAAGTTAAATTTTCAGCCCGATTGGCCTAAATTAGGCCTTATAAGAGTTAAATAGGACCCAAACAAGGGGAAATATTATTTTTAAGAGCCACGAGTGGTATTACATAGTTTTTACTTCTAATTAACCTTATTTCTAGTCTTAATGAGAAGTTTGATCAAAAGTCAAACTTTCAGTCCCTATTAGACTGAACTAGGTCTTATAAGAGACGAATAGGGCCTAAATAAGTGAAAACGTGATTTTCAAGAACCAGAAGTAGTATTACGTAGTTTCTATATACAATTACTATTAATTAACCTTGTTTCTAGTCTTAATTTGGGAAGTTTAACTAAAAATTAAATATTAGCCCCGATTGGCCTGAAGTAGGCCTTAATAAGAGCCAAATAGGACCCAAATTGGGAAAAACATGATTTTCAAAAATTGGGAGTTGTATTACTTAGTTCTATATATAATTAATAAAAACTAACCTTATTTTTAGTCTTTATTGAGAAGTTTGATCAAAAATCAAATTCTTTAGCCTCGATTGACTTGAACTAGGCCTCATAAGAGCCAAATAGGGTCTAAATGGGGTGACAATGTGGTTTTCAAGATTCGGGAGTAATATTGCAAGTTTCAATATACAATTACTACTAATTAACCTAGTTTCAAGTCTTAATAATAGGGAAGTTTGACCAAAAATCAATTTTTCAGTCTCGATTAGACTTAACTATGCCTTATAAGCGCTGAATAGGGTCCAAAAGTTAAAAAAACATGATTTCAAGAGCCGTAAGTGGTATTAAGTATTTTTATATACAAATGCAATAAATTAACCCTTTTTTTAGTCTTAATTAGAAATTTGATTAAAAGTCAAAATTTCAGCCCTGATTGACTTGAACTAGGCCCTATAAGAACCGAATAGGGCCCAAACAGGGGGAAGAAATGGTTTTCAAGATCTGCGAGTAGTATTACATTATTTCTATGAACGAATACTAATAATTAACTTTATTTCTGGTCTTAATTGGGAATTTTACCAAAAGGCAAACTTTCTGCCCCGATTAGTCATAATTAGATCTTATAAGAGCTGATTGGGGCCCAAACAGGGGGATAACATTGTTTTCACAAGTCGGGAATAGTATTATATTGTTTATATTTCTAATTTCTACTAATTAACTTTATTTCTAGTCTTAATTAGAAAAGTTTGACCAAAAGTTAAACTTTCAGCCCGATTGGCATGTACTAGGCCGTATAAGAGCCGAATTGAGAAACGAGGGAAAAACATGGGGTTCAAGAGCTGTGAGTAGTATTACATAGTTTCTATATACAATTACTACTTATTAACCTTATTTCTAATCTTAATTGGAAAGTTTGGACAAAAGTCAAGCTTTCAGCCTCGATTAGCCTGAACTAGACCTTATGAGAGCGGAATAGAGCCCAAACGGGGAGAAAATAAGATTTTGAATAGTCGGTAGTAGTATTACATAGTTTCTATGTGCAATTACTATTAATTAGCCTTATTTGTACTCTAAATTATGAAGTTTGACTAAAATTTAAACTTTCAGCTTTATTGATCAACTCGATATTATAAAATTCAAGTAGGGTCCAAATGATGTGAAAACGTGATCTTCAAGGGCCTGGGTAGTATTACATAGTTTTTATATATAAATACTACTAATTAAACGTGTTTCTAATCTTAATTGAGAAGTTTGACTAAAAATCAAACTTTCATCCCTGATTGACCTAAATTAGGCCTTATAAGAGCCAAGTAGGGCTCAAACAGGGAGAAAATATTGTTTTCAAGATCTGAGAGTAGTATTACATAGTTTCTATATGCAGATACTATTAATTAAACTTATTTCTAATCTTAATTGAAAGTTAACCAAAAGTCAAACTTTCATCCCGATTTGGTCTAACTAGGCCTTATAAGAGCCGAATAGGAAACAAATATGGGAAAAATGTGGTTCTCAAGAGTCAGCAGTAGTATACATTGTTTCTAAGTACAAATACTATCAATTAAATTTATTTGTAGTCTTAATTGGGAAGTTTAACTAAAAGCCAAATTTCAGCCCTGATTGGCCTAAACCTGGCCTTATAGGAGCCGAATATGGAACAAACATTGGGAAAAATTGGTTCTCAGGAGTCACGAGCAGTATTACATATTTTATATGTACAATTACTTTGAATTAAATTTGTTTCTACTATAATTGAAAAGTTTAACAAAAAGTCAAACTTTCGCCCCTGATTGGCCTGAATTATGCTTATAAGAGCCGAGTAAGGCTTAAAGGGGAGAAAACGTGGTTCCCAAGAGCCGAGAGTATTATTATATAGTTTTTATATATAATTATTACCAATTAACCTTGTTTCTAGCTTTAATTGGAAAGTTTAATTAAAAGGTCAAGTTTTCATCCCTGGTTGGCCTGAATTAGGCCATATAATAGCCCAATAAGACCCAAAGGGGGAGAAAACGTGGTTATCAAGATCCGGTTGTGGTATTACACACTTTCTATGTACAAATTCTATCAATTACCTTCTTTCTAGTCTTAATAGAGAGGATTGATCAAAAGTCAAACTTTCAGCCCTAACTAGTTTGAACTAGGCCTTATAAGAGCCAAATAGTTCTAAACGGGGAGAAAATATGGTTTTCGAGAGCCGTGAGTCTTATTAATAGTTTTCTATGTATAAATAATACCAATTTACCTTGTTTTTAGTCTTAATTGGGAAGTTGGTCACAATTCAAATTTCAGCCCCGATTAGCCTGAAATAGGCCTTAAGAGCCAAATAGGGGCCTAAACGGGGAGGAAAAAGATTTTTAAGAGCCGAGAGTGGT